>JAJPUD010007391.1:42588-56157 GCA_023553655.1 Myrmecobius fasciatus | reverse complement strand
CACACACACACACACACACACACACACACACACACACACACACACACTGGCAACAAAGAGATAAAGGAAAAAAACTTTGAAAGATATCAGAACATTGATCAATGTTGCTACCAATTATGATTTCAAAGACCTATCAGTAAAAAGTCTTTCCTCTTTTCACTGTAGAAAATTGAGAGACTATACATTAACAGATACTTGGGCAATGTGTTGAGGTTTGGGGAGGGTTGTTTTTGTTTTTGCTTGACTAGACTTCTTGAATGCTGAGAGAATTCTATACATGAAGCAAGGATCAATGGAAATTGATAGTGATTAAATTTAATAAGTGATTATTTATTGACTGTTAATTTATATCATATATAAAACATACCCTATAAATGTATATGTGTGCATATACATACACATACCCATATACATATTAGTGTGTATGTGTGTATACATACACATAGGCATATATGCATACACATACATAATAGATATACATTTATATAAATACACATACATACACATTTACACACGTGCATATTATATGCATGCATAATGCATACATACATGTGTGTATATAAACACACCAGAATGTGTGTGTGTTTATCTCAGACTATTTGATCAACCAGAATAATATTCAGTCCCCAAGCCATAACAATAAGTGATATTTTCACTTGAGAAAAATGGTATATCAGGTCACATTAGTAGCATTAGTTTTCTAATGATATCTTCAACTTTGAGTCTTGACACAATATGTTTAAATTTACCCCATCTTCTGACTGAGTTCTGATTAACAATGCCTTAGTGCTTAATTATTTTAATTTATATCTAAAGTGTCATGTGGTGATGAACATATTAAAATATGTATTTCATACTGTTCTCCTCTGACATAATTATCTTTTTTTTTAAGAAACAGAGAATTGTTCAGTAAGTTTTGGAAGTAGATAGAAATTACTTCCATAAACTGAATGATACCACAATATTCAAATGAAATATTTTTATTGGTACAACTCAGATAAGTAAAAAGAGTATTAGAGAAATAGTGAGTTGACAGATTTCAATCCAAAGGCTTGATATTGAGGTAAAATTATTAGTTTTATCAAGAAATATGTTTTCAGTGACAAGAAAATAAAACACAAACTTTCCAATCAATCAATTAAAAAAACATTTATTAAAGTCTGACTACATTCAAGGAATAATATGAGATACTTGAAGTAGAGATAAAATCAAAACAGCCTATTTCTTTGAGTCTTGCATTCTGTTTACAAACACAAGAAAATGAAAAATACATACAAAGAAAATATCAGGTATTTTGTTGGTAAAGGGCAAGGGTTGTACTAGTACACAAAGGAGGGAAGTGGAATTTGATCTGTGAGAAATTTCAAATAGTCCCGTTTGTTTAGAATATATCATATGTGAATGAGAGGAATATATAGTAAGTGTAACAAGACAAACTTTAGAAAAATTATGAAAGTTTCAATCTGTAAAATATAGTAATTTCAATTTCATCCTGGGGGGTAACTGGAAGCCACAGATGTTTTCTGAGGAGGGAAGTGATATAATCAGAAATCTGTAGAAACAATATCACTTTAGGAGCTAACTAGAGATTGGATTTATCAGGGCAAAAACTTGAAACAGAGAGACCAGTTATGATCCCATGGTCATAGCTAAGTTAAGAAGTGATAAGAGTAAATTACAGTGTCTATGTGAATGGAAAGAAAGATAGATAGAAGAGATATTATAGAAGTAGAATTTAAAAGAATGGCAACTAACTAGGTATGTGAGTAAGGGGAGTAGAATAGAGAGTATAAGATGACTCTGAAACTGTAAACCTGAGTGAGAGGAAGAATGGTTATGTCTTGTCAATAATATGTAAAGAGCTCAAATCATTCCAAGTGACTAATTTTGTTTAAAAACTAGTTCAATCTGCAATTGCAGGGACAAAGCAAGTTTTCATTTCTCCTTTCATATATGAGCTGCTTCTAAGGAATGTATTTACTTTTAACTCAATAAAAACAAAAATTAAACATTTACCATATTGGATTATTGGTATTCAAAGACAAAACAAAACAAAACCAGACATTCCATATGTACCCAATTAAAATATTTTTAAAATATTAAGTTCTTTTGATGTAGTGGACATTCTACTAGATTTTTAGGATACAAAGAAAAAAATGGAACAGTCCCTGCTTTCAGAAAGCTTTCATTGGAAAGAATCGAGATAGACACAAACAAAATAAATATACATAACAGAATCCAAATAAATACAATATAATCTTGAGAAGGCACTAATCACAAGTAAGAGCCTCAAACATAAGATAATACTTGAGCTGAGATGCAAAGTCAACCAAGGATTATTAAGGGCAGTATATAAACAGTACAAAGGCATAGAAGTGGGAGATGGACTATTTATTGTAAAATAAGTGACAAATATAAATTAGGCTAGTATGGTTGACTCTATACATAGAGATTACAGAGGGAAATAAGATGTGCTTGTGATGTTGCTCAAATTAACTAAAAAAATATTATATTTATTGACATATAACCACCCATGCAACTTTTTTTTGTATTTTAAAAATACCTATCAATCTCTAATCTGTCTTTTTATATAAAAATCACTCATTTTATAATACTTCATATGGAATTCATAATTAGGGGCATGGGTTCTTTAATTCTTCATCATGAAACCTGTCAATATTTTTGTTTTATCCCATAATAAAAGAGTAAGAGAGAGAAAATTGGTAGATATGTTCAAACTTGCTCTTTAGTATAATCACTTTAGTGATAGATGCATCGGAGTTGGAAGGAAATTGAAGATTGGAGGGAATATTTCTTCTTTTTTACTTATATCCTGAGTGCTTAATCCTGTGCTAGTTAATAGTAGATGCTTAATAAATGCTAGTTAGTTTTCAGTAGTCTGAACCAGACTACATAAGAGATGATAAATGTTGAGTAAGAGCTATATCTATAAATAGATGCTACTGATCATTTTAAGGAAAAGCCCATTTATTCCTATACTCTCTAGTGTTTTTAATAGGAAAGGGTGTTGGATTTTATCAAAGGCTTTTTCTGCATCTATTGAAATAATCATATGGTTTTTGTTAATTTGGTTATTAATATAGTTAATTATGCTGATAGTTTTCTTAATATTGAACCAGCCCTGCATCCCTGGTATAAATCCTACTTGGTCATAGTGTACTATTCTGGGGATGAATTTCTGTAATCTCATTGCTAATATCTTAGATAAATTTTTGCATCAATATTCATTAGGGAAATTGGTCAATAGTTTTCTTTCTCTGTTTTCACCCTACCTGGTTTAGGTATCAGCACCATATTGGTCTCATAGAAGGATTCTGGCAGTATACCTTCTGTCCATATTTTCTCAAATAGTTTGTGTAGTATTGGAATTAATTGTTTTTTGAATGTTTGGTAGAAATCTCATGTAAATCCATCTGGCCCTGGAGAATTTTTCTTAGGGAGTTGGTTAATAGCTTGTTCTATTTCTTTTTCTGATATGGGGCTATTTAAATAATTTATCATCCTCTTCTGTTAACCTGGGCAATCTATATTTTTGTAGATATTCCTCCATTTCATTTAGATTATCAAACTTACTGGCATAAAGTTGGGCAAAGTAACTCCTAATTATTGCTCTAATTTCCTCTTCATTGGAGGAAAGTTCTCCCTTATCATTCTTGAGACTAACAATTTGATTTTCCTCTTTCCTTTTTCTTATCAAATTAACTAAATGCTTATCTATTTTGTTAGTTTTTTCATAGAACCAACTCTTAGTTTTATTTATTAACTCAATAGTTTTCTTATTTTCAATTTTATTAATTTCTCCTTTTATTTTTAGAATTTCCAATTTGGTATTTAATTGAGGGCTTTAATTTGTTCTTTTTCTAGTTTTTTTTTTAATATTAAGCCCAATTCGTTGATGTTTTCTTTCTCTATTTTATGCAAGTAAGCATCTAGAGATATAAAATTGCCCCTTATAACCGCTTTGGCTGTATCACACAAATTTTGGTATGTTGTCTCCTTATTGTCATTCTCCTGGATGAAATTATTGATTGTGTCTATGATTTGCTCTTTCACCCATTCATTCTTCAGGATTAGATTATTTAATTTCCAATTAATTTTTGGTTTATTTTCTCCTGGCCTTATATTGCATGTGATTTTTATTGCATCATGATCTGAAAAAGATGCATTTACTATTTCTGCCTTTCTGCATTTGACTTTGAGGTTTTTATGCCCTAACACATGGTCAATTTTTGTACAGGTTCCATGGACTGCTGAGAAAAAAGTAAACTCCCTACTGTCTCCATTCAACTTTCTCCATAGATCTATCATACCTAACTTTTCTAACAATTGGTTTATCTCCCTAGTTTCTTTCTTGTTTGTTTTGTAGTTTGATTTATCTAATTCTGAGAGAGCAAGGTTGAGATCCCCCACTAGTATCATTTGGCTGTCTATTTCTTCTTGCATCTCTCTTAATTTCTCCCCTAGGGATTTGGATGCTATTGCACTTGGTGCATATATATTTAGTATAGATATTGCTACATTATCTATGGTACTGTTTAATAAAATATAATTTCCTTCCTTATCTCTTTTGATTAGATCTATCTTGGCTTTTACTTGATCTGAGATAAGGATTGCTACCCCTGCTTTTTTTTTGTTCACCTGAAGCATAATATTTTCTGCTCCAGCTGTTTACCTTCATCTTATATGTGTCACTATGTTTTAGATGTGTTTCTTGTAGACAACATATTGTGGGATTCTGGTTTTTAATCCAGTCTGGTATCCGCTTCCGCTTTATGGGAGAGTTCATCCCATTCACATTCACAGTTAGAATAAGTAATTCTTTATTTCCTGCCATCTTATTTACCCAAGTTATGTTTTCCCCTTTCCTTTCCCCTTTCTCCCTTCCCCCCTCCTCAGTACTTTGCTTTTGATGACCCCCTCCCCCAAACAATACTCCACCCTTTAGATCCCCTCCCCCTGTTTTTACTCCTTTCCCCTGATTCTTCTATTTTCCCTTCTATTAGTTTGTCCCTTACTTTTCCTCCTTTCCCTCCCACTTCCCTCTAGCAACAGACAAGTTTCTATATGAAATCAGATGTCTGTTATACACTTTTAGAGCCCAACCTGATGAGAGTAAGATTTACACAATGCTCATCTCCCTCCCCTCTTTCTCTCAAATATATTAGGTTTTCTTTGCCTCTTCAGGTGATTTTACCTTGTTTTTACCTCCTTTTTTTTTTAGATTTTATTTTTACCACTTTTTCCCTCTTTTCCCCAGTATGACAACCTTTTCCCCTCTAGTTCTCTTTTTCATATTATTAAAGTAATATCTAGTTAATTATACCCCCAAACTTTAAGTATCCCCCTAGTAAAAATGAAGTTCTCAAGAGTCCTTTCCTTTTTACCTTTTTATGCTTCTCTTGAGTTCTGTGGTTGGGTGTCAAATTTTTTGTTCAGATCCGGTCTTTTCATTAGAAATAGGTGAAATTCACCTATATCATTGAATGACCATCTTTTTCCCTGGAGGATAATGCCCATTCTAGCTGGATAAGTTATTCTTGGTTGTAATCCAAGTTCCTTTGCCCTTCAGAATATCTGGTTCCAGGCCCTTTGATCCTTCAGTGTGGAGGCTGACAGATTCTGTGTGATTCTAATTATTGCTAGTACCAGATCTAAAACTATAATATAAAGCAGCGGTCATCAAAACCGTTTGGTACTGGCTAAGAAATAGAGCAGTCGATCAGTGGCACAGGATAGGTTATCGGGACAACCTAGGCATTAACCTTAACAATCTAGTGTTCGATAAACCCAAAGACTCCAGCTTTTGGATAAATATTCTCTATTTGGCAAAAACTGCTGGGAAAATTGGAAACTAGTGTGGGAGAAATTAGGGCTTGACCCATACCTAACACCACATACCAAGATAAGATCTAAATGGGTTCATAATCTAGATATAAAGAGGGACTTTGTAACAAGTTAGAGGAACGTAATATAGTTTATCTCTCAGACCTGTGGAGATGGAATAAATTTATGTCCAAAGAAGATCTGGAACTCCTAATTGAACACCAGATGGATAATTTTGATTATATTAAGTTAAAAAGTTTCTGTACAAACAAAAAAAAATGCAGACAAGATTAGGAGGGAAGCATCAAATTGGGAAATCATCTTTATATTTGATGGTTCTGATAAAGGCCACATTTCTAAAATATATAGAGAATTGTCTCATATATATAAGAATTCAAGCCACTCTTCAATAGATAAGTGGTCAAGGGATATGAACAGAAAATTTTCAGATGATGAAATTAAAACCATCTCTAGTCATATGAAAAGTTGCTCCAAATCACTATTGATCAGAGAAATGCAAATTAAGACAACTCTGAGATACCACTACACACCTGTCAGATTGGCTAAAATGACAGGAAAAGATAACGATGAATGTTGGAGGGGATATGGGAGGGCTGGGACACTAATACATTGTTGGTGGAACTGTGAACGGATCCAACCATTCTGGAGAGCAATTTGGAGCTATGCTCAAAAAGTTGTCAAACTGTGCATACCCTTTGACCCAGCAGTGTTTCTACTGGGCCTATATCCCAAAGATCTTAGAGAAGGGAAAGGGCCCCACATGTGCAAGAATGTTTGTGGCAGCCCTTTTTGTAGTGGCTAGAAACTGGAAACTGAAGGGATGCCCATCAATTGGAGAGTGGCTGAATAAATTATGTTATATGAATGTTATGGAATATTATTGCTCTGTAAGAAACGACCAGCAGGATGATTTCAGAGAGGCCTGGAGGGACTTGCATGAACTGATGCTGAGTGAAACGAGCAGAACCAGGAGATCATCATACACAGCAACAACAGTATTACATGATGATCAATTCTGATGGACATGGCTCTCTGCAACAAAGAATTGTCTCAAACCAGTTCCAATTGTTCACTGAAGAAAACCATATACACCCAGAGACAGGGATATGAAATATGGACCACAACGTAACATTTTCATGATCTCTATTGACATTTGCTTGCATTGTGTTGCCTTTCTCTGATTCTTTTTTTTTTCTTGTAGATAGGATTTTTCTTGCATAACTTCTCAAGCATTTCAACATTATTAACATGTAGTGGACTTCCTGCCATCTAGGGGAGGGGAGGGAACTGGGGGTAAAATTTGTAATGGAAAGCTTTGTAAAGATCAATGCTGGGGAACTACCCATACATATGTTATACAAATAAAAAGCTTTAATATAAAAAGTGCTATCTCTATATAAGTAGATTGAAAGCCATTTAGTGTAAAAGAAGTTGAGAATTATATGGCAAGACTTGGAAATTCAAGTCTGAGTGAGAATGAGAAATTAGCCTAACACTGAGTTTATTTTTTTCTTTTAATAATATTTATTTTTCCATACATGGAAAGATAGCTTCAACATTCACTTTTGTAAAAGCTTGTGATAACACTGAGTTTATGAACTTGAATAACTGGAAGAATGGTTGTGCTCATTAAAATCAGAGGGACATTGAAAAGATAATGAGTTTTGTTTTGAACATGCTGGGTTTAAGGTGCATATGGGGCATACATTTTAAAATGTATTTTAAGAAATTGGTTATGCAGGCTGAATAGAATTCATGAAATACAATGGGGTGTTACACAAGTCATTTGCATAAAGATGATAATTGAAATCAAGGCAAGTAAAAAAAATGATCAACAGAGTTTTTATAGAAAAAGCATCAGTTAATGAGGATGTAAAATGGATTTTGTTTTAGCAAAATGCTCTGAGTGTTAACTAGCAGTCATGTGAGAAGAAAATCAAGAAAACTGTGTCACGCATAAAAACACAAACACAAGGTCTTTTAGAAGAGAGAGTATTCAAGAGGAGAAGATGATCAACAAGATCAAATACTGCAGATAGTTCAAGAAAGAAAAGAAATAAGTAGAAATGATTAGATTTGGCAAATAAGAAATCATTAGTAAATGTGGATAAAACAGTTTCAATTGAACATGAAGTTTAGAAGCAAATTGCAGAAAGTTTTTCAGGGAAGTGAGGAAATAAAGTGGAATGATGACTATAAAGAGTTTTTTGAAAAAGTTTGTGTGAAAAGGGGAGGAGAGATATGTAAATAAATATTAAGGAATAAGGAATCATACATACAACTTATCTAACATAAAATGGTCTAGAATTATTTAAGAAGTGAAAGAATAAACACCTATGGGGATTAGAAGGGAAAAAAAACTTCCAAAAAGTGGTAGAACTTAAGTGTAAAATAGAAATCAAAAAGAACTACTGATCACTTCCTGAAAGAGAACCCAAAATGAAAACTCCCAAAATCCATAATTCCCAGATCAAGGAGAAAACAGGTAGGAGTTAAAAAACGTGATATGGGAACTAGTTGAAGATAGTGGGATGGTATCTAAAAAATAAAATTAAGTGGTGGGAAAGGAATGCATTGGGAAAAAAGGGAATAGTAAGGTAGAACAGGGTAAATTATTTTACATAAAAGAGGCACAAAAGAACCTTTAGAGTGGAGGGCAAGGTGGGGAATGAGAGTGCTAGAATTTTACTTTCATCAGAATTAGTTCAAATAAAGAATAAAATGCACACTCAATTGAGTATAGAAATATTTCTCACTCTATAGGAAATTAGGAGGGGAAGAGTATAAGACAAAGGGTGGGACTGGTAGGTGAACAGATTAGAGGAGACGAGTCAGAAGCACAACACTTTTAGGGATGGATGAGGTGAAATGTGAGAGACATTAGGGTAAGTGGGGGGGGAAATAGGATTGAATAACAAGAACTATAGAAAATATTTACCAGCGAGTTTCTCTGATAAATGAGAACTGAGTCAAATTTATAAAATTACAGCTATTACTTAAATGATAATTTGTCAAAGGATATGAATAAGCATTTTCAGATGAAGTAGCAGTTATCTATAGTCATATGAAAAACTGCTCTAAATCACTATTGATTGGAAAAATACACATTATAATAATTCTAAAGCATCATTCCACACCTATAAGATTAGCCAATGTGGCAGTAAAGAAAAATGAAAAATGTTGGAGGGAATGTAGCATAGGCCTCAGATATTTATTAGCTCAGTGATCTTGAGCAAGTCTTTTAATCTCTGTCTCAACTTCCTCATCTGTAAAATGGAAATAATAATAGTACCTATTTCCTAGAGTGATTGTGAGAGTGAAATGAATTAATATTTTAAAGCATTTTGAAATGCTAATTATTATATATTACCCACACATATACATATAAAGATAAATTTTTAATGCAGTCTGCTTTTATATTTTCCAACTACTTTTATTGTATGCAGAGGAAGTTGAGCTGTGATGGTTTGAGAATAAATGATATTAAAAGATCAACAAAGCATTATGGCTCTGGAGCAAAAGATCAACTTTTACATATAACTGGTTATTGAAATAGCAATAAAAAATAAATTCATATCAAAATCTTCTAATCTTACTGCTAAAATATTGTTTTGTTCTAACAAGTCCTTTACAATTAATAATTTAGGGTGGCTAAACATTTTGCAGTCCCTAAAGTAGTTAAAATTTTAACAGAATAGACAGAAACATTTACCTATAACTTAAAAGTAGAAGGGAGAACATTGTCTTTAAATATTTTAATAGAGAAAAATAATAGAATTAGGGTCTGAGTGATGATATTTATTAAACTTTATACAAAGTTGTCAAGTTTTCTACAAAAAGGATATAGTGAAAATAATCTTTTTCTGCTTTATGTGAATATTAGCTAAGCAATACCATTGTTTAATCTAAAAGAAAAGGATATATTAAAATTAATTTGAACAGGATTAAAAGTCACTTTTCAGGATTCCTCAGAATACTTTTACATTTTAGAAATATTTTTCTCTTAATATCATCCCAAAATAACATTTTATGCTAATAATCAGAGCATTGTTTCTCTACCTGCTTTTTCACCTACTTCTCTATTTTTCCTATTCTCTGATAATAGCAGTCTCCATGGGCCTGGAATCAAGAAGACCTACTTTCAAATCTAACTTCTAATACTGTAATATGGTATTTCTGAGTTGTTTTGATTTGCATTTCTCTAACCAGTAGTTATTTATAACATTTTTCTATTTGATTAGTGATTGTTTTTATTTATTTTTTCCTGTTCATATCCTTTGAACATTTATCAATTAAGGAATAGCTTTTTTATATATTTTGCTCAGTTCCTTATTTATTTGAGAAATGAAGCCTTTATCAAAGACATTTGCTGTATTTATGCAATACCAGTTTTTTTTTTTTTTTGTTTGTTTGTTTTTTTCTTTTTTTGTGCTGAGGCAATTGAGCTTAAGTGACTTGCCCGGGAATGTTAAGGGCAAAAGCTAGGGAATGTTAAGTGTCTGAGATTAGATTTGAACTCAGGTCCTCCTGACTTCAGGGCTAGTGCTCTATCCACTGTGCCACCTAGTTGCCCCTATGCAATACCTTTTTAATTTCCTGTAATCAAAATTATCCTTTTTTTTTTTTTTTACTTTCTGTGATCCTCTCTGCCACTTCTTTGGACATATATTCTTTCCTTGTCCATATATCTGACGGTTTAATTTTCCATGTTTTACTAATTTTCTAATGACATCACCTGTTATGTTTAAATCATTTAGCTGTTTTGATCTTATTTTGGTATGCAATGTAAGATGATGTTACTAGAATAGTTTCTGTCACATTACTTCCCTTTTTTTCCCAATAATCTTTGTCAGATGATGAGTCCTCAGCTATTTTTTCTTAATAAAGCCCTTGTTAGTTTTGAGATCAATAAGTGCTGTGTAAAAATGTTATATAATAGTATCATTATACAGACTATCACAGGAAAAGGCCTAGCCTTTTTTGTTGTTGTTGTTCATTTCTTTCTTTTTATTCTCAAGCAATCTTACAAATTCTCATGGGATGGGTATTTGTGTGTATGTGTGTATGCGTGTACATATATATATGTATATATATATATATATGTGTGTGTGTGTTTATGCAGATAAATATATTTATATATGCATATAAATAGATAGATATCTCTTTTAAAAAAGAGATAGATATACTTCCGTTATCACTATTTTGCAAAGAATTCCTAACTTCTAACTTCACCCATCAGTTCTAATAGAGTATTTCTAATTGTTTGCAAGTATCTATACATATATGCACCTCTGATAGCCCTAACTCCTCAAAACTTTGGTGCAGCTATGATCTCATTAATGAGAGGACTCCTTCAAGTTGTACATATCACAATCCATCCTTTCCTTTTCACCCTATAAAACCTGTGTCTATGACCTCTTATAAATCATTTAAAGGGAATGCATCTATTACCTTGGGAGTGAGGGAAGGAGCTTTCTCTTTATCTTTTTTTGGACATTATTTCAAAGATGACAGAGCACATGGCATTGCTTAACTCTTATTCTCACAGCGTGACCAATCCAGCTCCAATCACAATCATACACATATATTTTGTACCTCTTTTCCTCAATAAATCTGATTTGTGTTTCCCCTCCACTATCTTCATCTATATACTTTCACTTATTTTTAGTCTTTCTAAGTCTATTAGCTTATTCTCTATTATCTACAAATATGCTCCTGTTTCACCCATTCTGAAACATTTTTTCACTTAATCCTGCCATTATTACTAAATATCTTGTATGCCCTTTGTAACTAAATCCCTTGAACAGATCTAGAATGGATTCCTCCATTTTCTCATCTTTTACTATCTTTTTATTTCTTAATAATGTAGCTTCCAAATTTCTTATCCCAGTAAATCTGTTTTCTCCAAAAGTTTCATTGTTCTCTTAGGTGCCAAATTCAATGTTTGTTCTTTTCTTCAGTCTTTGTTTTCCTCAATTTCTCTGCAGCCTTTGGTATTAGTGACCACTGACTCCTCCTTGAAACTCTTTTCTCTAATTTTCCATGATTTTATTGAATGAACTTTCAGAAGCAAAAATATCAGAAGACATCCCCACAAATATGAAAGGATCTTCAAAAATTATTTCAACTTTTCAGAAACCTGAATATAAAATAATAAAATATAAGTTCTTGCATCAAGTGTGATAACTTTCATATTATAAGATAGTGAATTGCATTGAATTTTCTTCTGAGACTTGTAAATTGTACTTGCATTCTTACTCTCCCAGTATTCAGTAAGAGTTAAATACTTATTTTCTCTTTCTTATGGACCAAAAATTGAAGGGGAAACTTATTATCAGGGGATGAAATTAATTCTTTTAAAACATTAAGTATAGATTTAAGGGAGCAATGGGAACATTACCAAGTTGGAAGTAATGTCAGATGGAGAAGTTTTCAGATTAAACTAAATCAACTACAAATCTAAATTGATTGATGATATGTGCTGGACAACTGTCCTAGGCCATTAATTTTTACACTCTATATCTAGTGTATGTTGCTACAACTGATATCTTATATTAAAAGAAAAGACATCTAAGGTTTAGACATGCATGCCTGAAAAACATTTCAATTTTCAGTATCTGTAAAGAAAGTTTCCACCTAAGTATTATGTTGTTACTGAAATATTACCTTTCTTTCATTAATTTATTATTATTATTTTCAATGCCATTTCCAGTAAATCTGTTATATTTTGACTTCCTTTGTTTAAAGCTGATTGAAATTCTGTTCTTGTGATTTAATTTCTTCATTTGAGAACCATTGTTAAGTCTGCTACTTCTATACACATGCAACTCAACATCCTCTGAAGTACTGTGTTTTGAGTCATGTAAGTCCCTTTGTTTTAATTAATTAATTATCCTCTTGTAAAAGCAATTTTTAAAAATTCAACCTTAGTGAAAATCAGCTAAATCTAAATGTATATGTGGAATGTCAATCAATTAACAAATATTTATTTAGGGTCTACTATCTGCCAAAAAATGTGCTAAGTATTAAGAGATACAATGAAAGGCAAGAGACAGAGATTGCTCTTAAAGAGTTCACAGTTTACATATACACCCAGAGAGAGGGATATGAAATATGGACCACAATGTAACATTTTCATGATCTCTATTGATGTTTGCTAGCATTGTGTTGTCTTTCTCTGATTTTCTTTTTTTTTTTCTGGTAGATAGGATTTTTCTTGCATAACTTGTCAAGTATTTCAATATTATTGAGATGTAGTGGACTTCCTGCCATCTAGGGGAGGGGAGGGGACAGGGGGGGGTAAAAGTTGTAATGGAGAGCTTTGTAAAGATCAATGCTGGGGAACTACCCATACATATTTTATACAAATAAAAAGCTTTAATTAAAAAAATATAACATTGGTGTCAGGAAGAAGTAAAGGAAGAAAAATGAAAGAGTGTGCCAATAAGTTTATCACAACTATAATAAAAATAATTTTACTTCTGAAGTATCACCACATGCTCTAAAAATCTTTTTTTTCTATGTGCTGCTGTGAGGTGGTGAACAAGAATCAGTCTTCATTTTATTTTCCAATTAAATTATATTTTTGGTTAAAAAAAAGAGTTCACGGTTTATTTTATTTTATTTTTTATTTTTTTATAGGAAAACTTGTCAAATTCACTTTTAATTCCTTCTGCTACAATGAGCTTGGTAGTTTTTTTTTTT
>JAJPUD010007391.1:0-37588 GCA_023553655.1 Myrmecobius fasciatus | reverse complement strand
AGCTAGGCCACCCTCATTTGCATTTTTTTTCATTAATTCCCTTGAAATTCTTGACCTTTTGTTTTTCCAGATGAATTTTGTTGTTATTTTTTCTAGTTCAGTTAAATAATCTCTTGGGAGTTTGATTGGTATAGCACTAAATAGATAGATTAGTTTAGGTAGTATTGCCATCTTTATTATATTCGCTCGACCTATCCAAGAGCACTTGATGTTTTTCCAATTGTTTAGATCTGACTTTATTTTTGTGGAGAGTGTTTTGTAGTTCTGCTCATATAGATCCTGACTTTCCCTTGGCAGATATATTCCCAAATATTTTATACTACCGATAGTTATTTTGAAAGGAATTTCTCTTTTTATCTCTTGGTGTTGCATTTTTTTGGTGATGTATAAAAATGCTGATGATTTATGTGGATTTATTTTGTATCCTGCAACTTTGCTAAAGTTGTGGATTAATTCTAATAGTCTTTTAGTTGATTCTCTAGGGTTCTCTCAGTAGACCATCATATCATCTGCAAAGAGTGAAAATTTAGTTTCCTCATGACCTACTCTAATTCCTTTAATCTCTTTTTCTTGTCTTATTGCCAAGGCTAGCATTTCTAATACAATATTGAATAGTAATGTTGATAGTGGGTAACCTTGTTTCACCCCTGATCTTATTGGAATGGGTCCAGTTTATCATCATTACATATGATGCTAGCTGATGGTTTTAAATAGATGCTCCTGACTATTTTAAGGAAAAGTCCCTTAATTCCTATACCCTCTTATGTTTTTAATAGGAATGGATGTTGGATTTTATCAAATGCTTTTTCTGCATCTATTGAGATTATCATATGTCTTTTGTTAATTTGGTTATTAATATAGTCAATTATGTTAATACTTTTCCTAATATTGAACCATCCCTGCATTCCTGGTATAAATCCTACTTGGTCATGGTGTATTATTCTGGGAATGATTTTCTGTAATCTCTTTGCTAATATTTTATTTAAGATTTTTGCATCAATATGGTCTATAATTTTCTTTCTCTGTTTTTGTTTTACCTGGTTTAGGTATCAGTACCATGTCTGTATCATAAAAAGAGTTTGGTAGGAGTCCTTCATTCCCTATTTTTTCGAATTGTTCATATAATATTGGAGTTAATTGTTCTTTAAATGTTTGGTAGAATTTACATGTAAATCCACCTGGTCCTGGGGATTTTTTCTTAGGGAGTTGATCAATGACTTGTTCTATTTCTTTTTCTAAAATGGGACTATTTAAGTAATTTTTTCCTCTTCTGTTAATCTGGGCAATCTATATTTTTGTAGATATTCCTCCATTTCACTTAGGTTATCAAATTTATTGGCATACAGTTGGGCAAAGTAACTCCTGATTATTGCTCTAATTTCCTCTTCATTGGTGGAAAGTTCTCCCTTTTCATTTTGGAGACTAACAATTTGATTTTCCTCTTTCCTTTTTCTAATTAAATTAACTAGAGGTTTATCTACTTTGTTGGTTTTTTCATAAAACCAACTTTTAGTTTTATTTATTAATTCAATAGTTTTTTTTTTTTTTTACTTTCAATTTTACTAATCTCTCCTTTTATTTTTAGGATTTCAAGTTTGGTATTTGATTGGGGGTTTTTAATTTGTTCTTTTGCTAGGTTTTTTAGTTGCAAGCCCAATTCATTGATTTTCTCTTTTTCTATTTTATGCAAATAAGCATCTAGAGATATAAAATTTCCCTTTATTATGGCTTTGGCTGTATCCCACAAATTTTGGTATGTTGTCTCATTATTGTCATTCTCTTGGATGAAATTAGTAATTGTGTCTGTAATTTGCTGTTTCACCCATTCATTCTTTAGGATAAAATTATTTAGTTTCCAATTGGTTTTTGTTCTGTTTTCTCCTGGCCTTATATTGCATGTGATTTTTATTCCATCATGATCTGAAAAAAATACATTTATTATTTCTGCCTTCCTGCATTTGATTTTGAGGTTTTTATGTCCTAACACATGGTCAATTTTTGTATAAGTTCCATGGACTGCTGAGAAAAAAGTAAACTCCTTTCTGTCTCCATTCAATTTCTTCCAAAGATCTATCATACCTACCTTTTCTAACATTTTGTTTACCTCCTTAACTTCTTTCTTATTTATTTTGTGGTTTGATTTATCAAGTTCTGAGAGAGGGAGGTTGAGATCCCCCACTATTACAGTTTTGCTGTCAATTTCTTCTTGCATCTCTCTTAACTTTTCCTCTAGGAATTTCCATGCTATACCACTTGGTGCATATATGTTTAGTATTGATATTGCTTCATTATCTATGGTACCCTTTAGGAAGATATAATTTCCTTCTTTGTCTCTTTTAATTAAGTCTATCTTTGCTTTTACTTGGTCTGAGATCAGGATTGCTACCCCTACTTTTTTTTGTTTACCCAAAGCATAATAAATTCTGCTCTAGACTTTTACCTTCACCCTGTATGTATCTCTATGTTTTATATGTGTTACTTCTACACAACATATTGTTGAATTCTGGTTTTTAATCCAGTCTGCTATCTTCTTCTGCTTTAAGGGAGAGTTCTTTCCATTCACATTCACAGTTAAAATAACTAATTCTGTATTTCTTGCCATCTTATTTACCCTAGCTTATGCTTTTCTCTTTCTTATCGCTTTTCCCTCCTTCCTACTATTTTGCTTTTGATAACCACTTCCCTCAAACAATCCTTCCCCTTTAGAGCCCCACCCACTCTTTTTTCCCCCCTTCCCTCCTGTTTCCTTATAAGTACTTCTATTATTCTCTCTCAGCCAAATCTGATGAGATGGAGATTAACCCAATTCTCATTCCCCTCCCTTTTCTTCCCTCAATCATTATAGGTTTTCTTTGCCTCTACACTTGATGTAATTTCCCTTATTTTACCTCCTTTTCCTCTTCTTCCAGTGTTATCCCTTTTCTACCTCTAATTTCTTTTTCAATTTATCATATCATAATAATCATAAAATCACAATAATCATATCATAATGATCATAAAATCATAGTAATCATATCATAATCATAATGTAATAATGGATTCATAAAATCAACCCTCATTGTATAAGTATATATAACATAAATATAGTTCTCAAGAGTTTTTTTTTCTTGTTACCTTTTTATGTTTCTCTTGTGTTCTGTGTTTGTAGATCAAATTTTTTTGTTCAGTTCTGGTCTTTTCAGTAGAAATATGTGAAATTCTCCTATATCATTGAATGACCATCTTCTTCCGTGGAAGATAATGCTCATTCTAGCTGGGTAACTTATTCTTGGCTGTAATCCAAGTTCCTTTGCCCTTCAGAATATCTGCAGGCCCTTCGATCCTATAAAGTAGAAGCTGCTAGGTCCTGTGTGATTCTAATTGTGGCTCCCCGATATTTAAATTGTTTCTTTCTGGCTTCTCGTAATATCTTTTCCTTGATATGATAGTTCTGGAATTTAGCCATGATATTTCTGGGGGATTTAATTTTTGGGTTTCTTTCAGGAGATGATCAGTGGATTGTTTCAAGGAGTATTTTGCCTTCTGGGTCTAAAATGTCGGGGCAGTTTTCTTTTATGATTTCCTGGAAGATAGTGTCTAGGTTCTTTTTTTCATCATGGCTTTCAGGAAGCCCTATAATCCTTAGATTGTGTGTCCTAGATCTATTTTCCAGGTCAGTTGTTTTTCCTAGGAGATATGTCATGTTTTTCTCTATCTTTTCATTTTTTTTGTTTTTGTTTGACATTTTTGAAGTCTTGATGAGTCATTCATTTCCAATTGTTCGATTCTAATTTTTAATGTCTTATTTTCTTCAGTTACTGTTTTTAGTTCCTTTTTGCAATTGACCAATTACATTTTTTGTTCATTGCATTCTTTTTCCATTTTTTCTATTTTATTTTGCAGTGATCTCATTTCGTTTCCCCATGTTTCTTCTAACTCCCTTTTAAGATTTTTTATGCAATCTTCAAAGAAAGCCTTGTGACATGGAGACCAGTTTATGTCTCTCTTTGGGGCTTTTTCTGGTGTTGCTTTACCTTTAGGGGCCTCAGGATTTGAGGTCTGTTCTTCCCTCTCTCCATAAAAGTTGTCTATGATGAGAGCTCTTTTTGGTTTTTTATTCATTTTTTTAAAGGTGTGAGGTCTGTTTAAGGCAAAGGTGGGACAGCTGTTTTAATTTGCCCTGGGGCAGTTCTCCTGATTGAGTTATTTCAGGTACTGGGCAATTCTGCTGATTTAACTATTTCAGATGCTGGGCAGTTCTGCTTTAGTTCACCCTGGGGCAGTTCTGCTGATTGAATTATTTCAGGTACTGGGCAGTTCTGCTGATTGAATTATTTCTGGTGCTGATCAGTCCTGCTGATTGATTGATCTCCCTAGGGTGCTGTGTAATGGCGGCTAGGTCCGATGCTCATCAGGGGTTCAGTGGTTCACAATCTATCCCCCACAAAAGGCAGACCCTCCAAACCACCTGCCCACAATCAGGACAGATTTGCCCAAGAGGCCCCCAGAAGACTCCCAGGTGTGTGAAACGCACAAAGCTCCCACTCCTGCTCCGACTCCTGTTCCAGCTCCCTGCTCCAGCTCCCTGCCCTGGTCTCCCTGTGCTGCAGTCTGGGTTCAGCAGACCACCCCCCACCGCAATTAAAACAGAATTGTTTTGAAGTTCTTCCAGGGTATCTTCTTCTAGATTCGTGTTGTCCTCCAGATATGGTGAATTTTTTTGCTTCAAAATCAGTCTAGAGGCCTCATATATTGTTGGTTTGAGGGAAGGTTAGAGGAGGTTATAGAGACTCCTGTCTGATCTCCACCACCATGGCTCCACCCCCGGAAGGAAGTCGAGCTTGGTAGTTTTACAGAGTTCACAGTTTAATGAGTGAGAAATTTGCATACAGCTCACTGGATAAACAAACTATATACAATATAATAACATAATAATCAAGAGAATAAAGGAAGATCAGAAAAAAGCTTTCTCTAGAAAGTAAAATTTTAGCTGGGATCTGAAGGAAGACAAGGAAGCTGGGAGGAAGAGATGAAGGAAAGCATTCCATAAATAGGGAACAAATTATGATGCTCAAGTCAGAAGAAGTATTTTATTTGAGGAAAATCAAATATACCAAGGATCACCAGACTACAGACTATGCTGAGTGTAGGTAGTATAAAATGTGAGAGTCTTGTGGCAATTAGCAAACTGTCTCCATAGTCTAGCCAAAAGGGGCTGAGGACATCAACCAAGGACATGTCACCGTTAGGAGAGAGAAAGAAATGTTTATGAGATATTATAAAAGCAAAATCAATAGGCCTTGGCTAAAAATTGGAAAGAAACAACAGTGAGACATAATGAAGATTCAAGAATGACATCTAGATCATAAAGCTACTATAGACAAACAGCATTCATAGATATGTACTTAGTTCCCAATTTAAATAAACAGCAATACTGCTTCTTTGTTGTTAACAGCTAAAAACAAACATCAGATTTATACATTAATTTTATATAGAATCATGTTTTAAATTAGTAATTTATTAAATTAGTATCTAATTTAATTTTCTAAAGATTAGTTCAGAAACTACTAGTGAACCCTATTGCTTATGTCAGGCAACAAATATTAAGTGCTAATGAAAAACAAGGAATTTTACTAGGTATGAAAATACAGAGACAAAAATGAAATTGTTCTTTCCATCAAGAAGTTTATATTGTATTAGAAGTATTACATTCTATTAGAACAAATGAAAAATATGAAAAGAAGGGTAAAAGTGTAAAGTGGAGGGGGCAAAGAATTACAGAGAAAGTTGCATGAACACTGAGTTTTTACCGAGATGAGGAGACATTAAACTTAAGTTATGATAGCTTGTGATAATGTGTTTATATCTGACCTCAGAGACTTATCACCTGGACAAACTGTCTGTCTGACTCATAATAATAGCATCTACCTAATATGGTTGTTGTTAGGATCAGATTAGATAATTGTTATAATTTGCTTAGCCTAATGTCTGGAAGAGAGTCCTATATAAATATTAGCTATGATGATGTGAATATATACTGATATATGACAGTCAACCCTCAAATTTTGTGTGTGTATAACATTCCTAGGAGGAGCAAAAGTTAAAAAAAAAACATGAATGTTGACAAACTAAAGTTATGGAAATATGAGGTTAGGTTCCTGTGACTTTCAAAAATTGCAATCTTTTGCAAGAGAATATGCATATAATAGGCTACTTTAGCACTTCCTAGAGTGGATTTACAAACATTTTCATAAATACTTTCTTCTGTTTCTGGATAAAATAATTCATTGATCAGTTAATACTAGCTACCTCATGGTCAACAAACAATGGCTGCAGACATTCTCACATTATGTTTATCTAACACTTATTTTCCTATTAAGATACATCACTGACTGCTTACTTGGGCTTGGAGCCCAAAGAAATTGTACTACAATTTGGGTACATAAATGCCATAGAATATGAGTTTTAAAGCAAATGATGAAAACATGCAACAAATACAGAGGGAGCTCTTTAATCTGCAAAGGGAGAGTGAAAAGATCATTGAATTGCCTAATAAAATACCAGCTTCTGCACAAACACATTATTTTTTCACTATTGTGCATGGTCATGAATATGCATTGTTGCCAATGTAAAAATGAAAATGAGCTTACTAATAAAATCATGTAAATACTAGAAGAAACAAAAGTTAAACATTGAATGTTAAAGATTAACTATATAACATATAATAATATAAGAGAAGAACCAAGAGAGAGTTAAGTTATGAAAAGCAGATGAGGAAAATATATTCAACATCAGGAAGTGATCAACTGTATATAATGCTATACAAATTACTAAAGACATATGAGTACTAAGCAAAGACATATAGATTTGATGACAGAATCACTTAAGTTGAATAATGAGAAAAATCAGTTTACAGAGAGTTAAAAAGGAAGTGAAAGAAAAAGAAGTGAAACTGCCAAATGAAGACTACTTTTTAAAGGAATTTCGCTAAGAAAGGTAGAAAAAAAAAGAATAGTTATAAAACATGCCAGGATATAATAAGGCTTTTTTTTTAAAGGTTTACCAGTAAATGAGTATATTTATAGGTAGCAGGGAATTAACAAGTACTGAGTTGAGAATTGGTTGATGTTTAGAGCAAATTGCTGCTGAGGACAGGAGATAGTGAAACCAAGGCTACATATTGGCATTTGAAATTTGAAAATAAAAGGAGCATTCTCAGTGCCCAGTGACTTTATCAGGGGCCAGACTGGGATATTTTAGTCAATATTGTTTTATTGGTTTTTAATGCTTTAAGTATTTATTTTGTGTATAGAGAATAAATAGCTATCACAAATCTGATGTACATTATACATTGAATACCTTTCCTTTCTCCTTTTTGAGAAACTACCTACAACCCAGGGATCTGTTAATAGCCAGATAAAAGAGCACAACTCCTTTCTTTTGGTGACAAATAGCCCCAGGACTAAAAGTGATTTGTATGCTATCATAAAGAACTAGGGTACCTACTCAAAGTAGAAAAGGGAGAGAGCAAACAATCCAGGCCATCGGACTAAGAAGCAATTCTTTGATGTCATATTTGGAAGAATTGAAGATGTGGTGAATATCAATGTCAACAATATACTGCAACCATCTGATACTCATCATATTTCTCTTCATTATTCTCTGTCATATGATGGATCAGTTGAATAGATTCTCTACTTGAGTGCATGCTATTATATGGACTATGCCATATTCATTAAAAATTGAGCAAACCAAGTCTAATTAGCCTTAATAGATTTACATGAGTTTTTCTAATTAAACATGATTCTGTTTCCCTTTTATCCTTGTATTCCCTGAACCTAGAACAGTGTTTCATAATTGGTAGTTTTAATCATTGAAAAGGAATAAAACCTGACAGACAATCTAATTTTCTCTGTGATCAATTTGCATTAAATTACCTAATAAGTAGTCCCAACCCTTTAGTCTTTTGTATACAATGTCTAGTATATAAATTAATAAAAAATTACTTAATTATTGAATACTCTAAATTTTTGACAGAACTATGATGATTTAATCTCAAATTTTGATTTTGTACATATATTGCAACATGGATGAAAAGTAGATCTAAACTGTCTGTTAATTTATGTTATCTTCACAATGGATACTGATAACTCTAGTCACAATGCTAATTTTGGGATCAGTTTCTATCATTGAGAATCAAAAATAAGTGGATTAATTATGGCATTGTCTATTCATTTTGAAAGCATCAATAACTTCAACTACATCATGGGAAATAGTATCAGACTCATTCAAAATTCCTAGTCTCTAGGTGAATGGAAAAAACTGCATCTCTTTCAGTTACCATAGAAACTCCTGATGACATTTTTCAGATTGCCCTAGTATACATTTGCTTTCCTGTCATACATCCATATGTAACAGCTTAATGATGATCCTTCATTTGACAACTGGGGAACACAAAGCTATTTCTTCAGGGGAAAGGTCTCTGAATATTAGACTTAAAGAATTTCACCTGAGATTTTATAACTCTGTTATCTCTCATATTTTTACAAAACTTATTCCCTTTAATCTTCACACTATTAGACTCCCTCATCCACCTATGTCTAAATTCTAAATTTAGGAATTTCACCAAACAAAACAAGTATACACAACAATATCACTGCACCTTTTTGTTTATTGTTTTTGTTTGTTCTCTTCCCCATTCCTAACAGTTACTGAATTTTTTCAGATTTTACCGCATTTAGTTAATGAAAGAGGGAAGAGAATAAACATGTGCATGCTACTGATTTTGTACCAGGCATTTTCATAAGTGCTTTGTACAAATATTATCTCATTTTATCCTCATAATAACCCTATGAATTAGATGCTTTATAATTCTCATTTTACAGTTGAGGTAACTGAGGTTAATAAAAGTTAATTGACTTGCAAAGTTCAACTGCTAGTATTTAAGATTATCTGGATTTCACCTTCTTCAAAGAAGTGATTCCAAGCCCCATTTTATAATAATTTTTCTCAATTATTTTTATCACAGCAAAAGAAATCAGCATACATAAAATATGCCTCATGTTTATTTCTCCTATTCTTTTGCTTCATATTTTCAGGATACAATTTCAATATTCTTGTCAAAGTTTTGTTGATAATTATAGCTCCTACCTCATATTTTAAAGTGCTTAACGCAATGCTTGGCACATGGTAAACTCTATTTTAATGTTAACTACTACTGCCATTATTATCTATCCAACACAAATATTTCTGGTTACAGTTTTATTTTACTGAGTCTAGGAATATCAAAAATCATGGTTTCTGTTTATGAAGTATTTTAAAATTTGAATTCATTTGACCTTAATAATAACAACTTTACAAGGTAGATATTATTATTAGATGATGAAACTAAGACTGAGAGTGGTTGAGAGATTTCCCCAGGGTTAAAAAGACAATAAAAATCTGAGGGAGAATTTGAACTCTGATCTTCCTAATTACAAGCCAAACTTTACAATGTTTCTTACCCATTTAATTACCTGGCTGTCCTATCAGTCCTATTCAAGAAAATCCAAATCATGATTTTAAAATGTTGTTTATAGAGCACTTTAAGTTTTGCAAAACAGGGGCAGCTAGGTGGTGCAGTGGTTAGAGCACCAGCCCTGAAGTCAGGAGGACCTGAGTTCAAATCTGATCTCAGACACTTAACAGTCCCTCGCTGTGTGACCCTGGGCAAGTCACTTAACCCCAATTGCCTCAGCAAAAAGCAAAAAAAAAAACAGTTTTGCAAAACATTATCTCATAGATTGAAAGCTGAAAAGAAACCTAGATATCATTGGGTCCAATGCTTTCCTTTAATAGATGATGAAATTGAGGCTCAAAGACATTGTCACTTCCTATGATCACATAGTGTCTAGTGTCAGGATTTCCATTCAGATTATTCTGACTCCAACTTCAGAAGATGGAGGAGAGAGAGAGAGAGAGAGAGAGAGAGAGAGAGAGAGAGAGAGAGAGAGAGAGAGAGAGAGAGAGAGAAGATATTTTATTGATCTCTTTCAAGGAGAAATTCCCTGAAGTCTCTATGGAAACAAAGTAGAAATCATAATCCTCTCTCTCTCCTCTCTCTCCTCCCGCCCCCTCTCTTTCTCTAATATGTAAACATACAGGTCATCTTTTCAATCAAGAAGGAAGAAAGAATTATCCCTCTTCTAAAGTTCTTATGTTGTCAATGAATCATTTCCTCTTCTAATAAGCATATATATATATATATTTTTTTTGCTTTTCTGTTATAGGAAAAAAATAAGTACAATACAATTTTTCTCATGGTAGGGTTTGGATTATAGCAAGTGGGCAAATCAGGAAAGAGCTTTATAGAAAGGGAAACCTGAGCTGAATCTTTAAGGAAAACAGAATTAAAGAAGTAGGGATCAGAAGAAGCGTTCAAAGTATATTTAATTTGAGTTGGCAAATAATATGGTCAGATCTGTACATTAGGAAAATTGCATTGTCAAGTGTGTGGAGGTTGAAATGGAGTGGAGAGATTTGAATCAGCCATGTTGAAAGCACCAATCTATTTCCAGTCTCTCAGGTTTCCAAATTCAGAGATCTTTGACACTTTCCTCTTTCTTATCCCTATAAAATTAGTTAAGGTTAGAGATAATGACTGGACCTTTTATCTGATGGGGATATACCATTCCAGGATGAAGAAACTACCACTGAACAGTATCTTCTCTGTGATTTATAGTCTGAAAGAGAGACCTAGAGCACTGAAAAGTTGAGAGTACTTCTGGGTCACTGAATCTGTATTTTTATCAGAAGCAGTATTCGAACCCATATTTTCCTCATTACAAGGTCAGTTCTCCATTCGCAATACCACATCAACTTTTATCAAATCAGTTACCAAGTCATATTTATGCTATTTCCACAACACTTGTCACAGCTGGCTACTTCTTTTCAGTCACATAGTCACCCCAGCTCATTTTATTATTTCATTCAATTCTCCCATACATTTCTTCTAGGGATGATTGCTAAACCACCCTAAAAGATCTTCAGAGAATCATGTAGATTGATAATTTACAAAGGATCTGCATAATGAAAGGCAGGCAAGTATTCTAATTTTCAAATGGAGAGAAATGTAGTTATTCTGTACTTTAGATCAATGAGTTTAATGTAGAATTTGAATGAATATTATTCCAAAAAGGATTAAAGTAATGGGTTGTAAACACTGAAAAGAGGAGGGTGGACCAGATGATTTCTCATATTCTTCCTGTTTTCTGCCCATGATACTATGGATAACAATTATTTTTTTCTGGAATTGGTGATAAGATAACATATGTTAAATGTCACATTTATAGCATACTTGGATTTCAGCAAGGTTTTTTTTTTTTTTTTAACAAAAGCCTGCTATTTTTATAAGCTAGTTAGAGAAATATATATTTACTACACAGGTCATGTTTAAATAATTTGGAATTATGAGATAGTTACTTTAATAAGTTCTTGCAAAAAATAAAAAAAGAACAGGCAAAGGAGAAAGAAACCAACCATAGAAACTTGCTATGAGAATAAGAAACACCAGAGTTCATCTACAGAGGACAGTGAATTAAAAAAAAAAAGCCTCTCCTACTCCAAAGAATAATATTAAATGGCTACTTCCAAAGAAAGAATTTATAGGAGACTTCATAAAAGTCTTTAAAATGAAGAGATGGAGGAAAAACTAAAAAAAAGTAATTAAATAAATAAGAACCATCCAAGAAAAACAAAAAGATTATTTTTATTAATTTTTTTATCTTCAAAAGATATGCATGGATAATTTTTCAACACTGACCCTTGTAAAATGTTGTGTTCCAATTCCCCCTTCCATTTCCCCCATTCCTCCCCTAGATGTAATCAATATACTTTAAAAATTGTAAAAATATATGTTAAATCCAATATGTACATACATATTGATACAATTATCTTGCTGCACAAGAAAAATCATATCAAAAAGAAAAAAAGAAAATGAAATGTGAGCAACAACAAAAACCATGAAAATGCTATTTTGTCATCCACACTCAGTTCCCAAGTCCTCCCTATAGGTGTAGATGGCTCTTTTTATCAAAAGATCATTAGAACAGACCTGAATCATCTTATTGTTGAAAAGAGCCACATTTATCAGAATTGATCATCATATAATCTTGTTGCTGTGAACAATGATCCCCTGGTTCTGGTCATTTCACTTAGCACCAGTTCATGCAAGGCTCTCCAGGCCTTCCTGAAATCATCTTGCTGATTGTTATTTATAGAAAAGTAATATTCCATAGCATTATTCAACTTATTCAACCATTCTTCAACTGATGGACATTCACTCAGTTTCCAGTTTCTTGCCACTATAAAAAGGACTGTGATGAACATTATTTTGCATTTAAATTTTAAATAAATCTTTTTTTTAAAGAACCTAGAGTAATGTCCGTGATGAAAAATCACAATACAATTTTAGTATTGGCAGATTTTGAGTATAGCACAAATTATTACCTGAAATTTACAGTCAACATAACTAACTTTATCATAAAGACTGTTAAAATTATATATACTCTTTAAATATTCAAGTAGAATCTTCATATTTTAAAACAAAAAATACTAGATTTTAAAGAAATAATAAAATTGGAACAGGGAAGGTTAGAAAGATGGTGATTGGGAAGATCTAGAATGTGCAAGGCATAATTGGAAATTGTAAATAATTATTATGGCAAATATATAAAGGCTAACTGAGGCAGCAGAGTGGGTATCACCAAAGTTGTAGGACGAATGCTGTCCCAGAGAGACATTAATATATATCATAATATATATGTCCTATTCTTTGTTCTTCCCTTACTTTCACTGTCAAAGAGAAAATACAGAAGTTAACTTAGAAATGTATGACAGAAAAATGAACCATATACTAGACCTATTTTTACACTTTTTAGGTAAGATAGAATTTTTCATTGTATCTTAGAGAGTCATTATTTTGGAAAACACTGTAAGAGAGTCCTGAGATAGCCTGCACAGAGAAAACAAACTTGAATAATACAAGGTAAATACATACATTAAGCCACAATAAGCACCAGCTATTTCAGGCAAGGAGAGTAATTGAAAACCAATAGTTTTTTTTTTGTTGTTGTTGTTGTTGTTGTTGTTGTTTTTTAACATACCTATTAAGAATGTTAAATGTTCTCACTTTAGAGAGAAATTTAATTGAGCCATTTTTTGGGGGGAGGTCTTGGGAGTATTCACATACGTTTTGAAATCAATTACCCATAGCCATTTATCTAAAAAAATAAAATATATAATATCCTGGCAAATTAATAGTTTCTTGCTTTGTATCATTAATTAAGGAAGATATTTGAGAAGTCACATGAATTAGGCATAAACAATTTTAAATGGTTTGGTAATATTTCAAAATCAGTAAATCAAAACTAAAAAAAAATTAACAAACCATCTGAAATAGGTAATGATTTAGAATATAAGCAAATTTAACAAAATTAGTCAACATTAATTAAGCAATTACATAAAATATACTTGTCTGATAGGTTCTCAAAATTTCAGTAGTGAAACAAATTGTAGTTTCCACAAGAAGTCAATATAGTAGTGGAAATAATACAAACACACATAAGTACATCATCATATGCATATACATAAACACACACAAATAAGCAAACTGTAAATTATCATATACGAATTGAAATTAAGTGATATATAACTAGGTCAGGGGGAAGAGGAAAATCAGGAAATACTTCATGTAGGAAGAGATATTCTGGTGTCAGCCTGATACAGTGGAAATATCAATGGATTTTGAGGGAGAGATCCTGGTTCTTATGCGTGGCACCTGACAAGTCCCTCTCTGGGATTAATTTTCCTTATCTGTAAAATGAACGAGATGAACTAGATTCTACTAAATTAATTTACAACTATATATTTATGATCCTTTGAAAGATGATGGTATTCTTGAGGAAAGAAAAGCATTTTACCAAGTAGAAACTTGACTTGATTACTAAAATATTTAAGGAAAATGTCATGGATATAGCACATATGGATTTCAGCAAAATATTTTTTTTTTTTTACAGAAGCCTTATTACCTTGGTAGATGAGTTGGAAAATTATATACCTAGACTGCACTTTCCTTTTGTGTATTTGAAAGTGGTTGAGAGGTCATTGTATAATATCAAGTTTCAATAGAATCAGTAAGCCACAGAAGGGTAATTAGTACTGGGGTAAGCCATGAGATAACTAATAAGATGCTCCACAATTTTAATTAATTATAACATTATCAAGCACCTTCTATGTTACATGTATGTATGTATCTGTACATGCACATATAATACACAGTATGTTTATTATATGCACACAGATATGTGCATATAAGCATATTGTGTATGTGTATTTATTATAAAATACTACAAAGAAGGTATAAACAAACCACAATCCTTGATACACAGGACCTATGAGGAAGAATAAAACCATCAGATATATTACCAAACTAAGGATGTGGAATTAATGATAGACCATAAATGAAATTAACTTTCCTCACACAAATTGTCAATGCTCTTTAAAAATTTGAAGAAGAAATGAGAAAATTTATCTCCTTTCTTTTTTTAGAAAAGCCAAGGAATTATGGATGTGACATGGCACATACTATTAAATGTCAATGTGTTGATAAATTTTATTGAATTCAGATTTCTCCATTTTATTCTTTGTTTATATAAATGTGTTTTGTGTATGTTCACTAAATTCAAAATAAAAAATAAAATATTTTTAAATAAAAATGTGAAGTATAGTTATTTCTTATTATACAAATTTATAGCTCTGCTGTGATTCTTCTCATTTTCATTTTTATTTAAGGGATTCAGATAGGCATGATCCTGCTATTGTTCTTTTGTATTTAATTTTCAATAAACAACAATGGAATGAATAAAATAACTACTTTTTTATAATCTATGTATGAAGACAATTCCAAAAGACTTGGAATGAAAAATGCCGTCTGCATCCAGAGAGAGAGGGAATTGTAGAGAGTGAATGAGAATCAAAGCATAGTATTTTCACCTTTTTATTTATTTGTTTGCTTTTCCTTTCTGATGTTTTTCCCCTTTTGGTCTGACTTTTCTTGCACAATATGACAAATATAAGAAATATTATTAAAATTATTGTACACATCTAACCTGTATCAGATTTCTTGCTATCTTGGGGTGGAGGGAGGTAAGGGATGGAGAGAGGATAAATGTGTAACACAAAAGCTTACAAAAATGAATGTTGAAAATGCTATTTACATGTATTTAGAAAAGTAAAATATTATTGAGAAAAATAAAAGAAAATGAACCCTCCAAAAGAATTTATGTATAAAATTGTTTTCAGCTTACTAAAATTATTTTTAGGACAATTCCAATATTTCCAAAAGAGATAGTGCCTGATTTCTCCCATACACATATAGTTTTATTTTCTTCCTTCAGGATTATATCAGTTGAAACCTTTTCATTCCTTATAGTTTGAGGATTATTAATATTTGAGTGAAATCTATTTTAATCAGTTATTTAGGAATTGAAATTAAGTTTAAACATGTGCTTGTGATCAACCTTTACTATTATTTAAAGTGTTATCTGCTTGCTCCAAGAAAATTTTGGGAGATTATTGTACATTTTATCATATTTTCTGAGAATGTCTACTAAGCTGACTTAGAATGATTATTGGCCTCATTATGCTTATTGTTTGTAGATGATGAAAAAGTTCCTTAATGCTCTTTCATTAAAAAGGTATCATTCATTCATATAAATATATGAACACTGAATCCCATGTAATCCACATTGTTGATATTATTAAGATATTAATTTCATTTTGATGTTTCATATAGAAATAGTAATAATTATAACTATTTCATTGAATATATTTTTAAATAATAAATTTTGTTTAAAGAATATCAGCTTTTACAAAAGGTGAATTTAATAGTGGGCCACTTCTTTACTATGTGATTATTAAATGAAGACATAAAAAATACAAGATTGCATTGGGTTTAAAATATTTTTAATATTTTTTTTGTTTTTTTATCATTTTTAGTTTAAATGTATTTATTCATTTTTTGTTTGTTTGTTTGTTTGTTTTTTACCACTTAACCAGAGGAACATCCTAAATAACAAGGAATTAAAAAGTAGGAGCATAGTTCAAAAATGTAAATACTGTTTCAACTTAGTCTGACATTTTAGGAAATATTTCATACCCAGAGTCCTCAAAAGGAAGAAAATGCCTTTTTTTCTTACTTTCTGTTTTTAGGATTCTGTTTTTAATGAACTTTGCTATTCCCTTCCATTTTATGGGAAAGTTCATTCAATTTACATTAATAGTTATGATTACCAACTCTGTATTTCCCTCCATCCTATTTTCTCCCCTATATAGAGTTCTTTTCTCTCTTTGCACCCTGTCCTCAGTCATGCTTTTTTTTAACCCACTCCACCAACTACTTCATCTCTTATTACTCCTACCCCTTCTCTTAGTAGTGTTTTTTTAACCCACTCCAAAATGATGAGATCAAGCTTCAGACAATGCTCATTCCCCTTGCTTCTTTCCTAAGATTGTAACAGGCTTTTTGTCCCTTTTCATTGGATCTAATTATCCCATTACACTTCCTCTTTCTTCTTTTTTCCAGTACAAACCTTTTTCCATCTCTAAATATCTTTTTCTTTGATGCCATCACATCAAAGTCCAATCATCCCCACAGTCCATGTGATGCTCCACTTCTGTCTGTCCCAGTAACAGATACATTTCTTATGAGTAACAGATACAAAGTCACAGTGAATTGAACATAATATAAACAATCCAACAACAAATCTCAGCTTTTGTTGATATTCTTTCCTCATTTTTAGTATAGCTACATATGTATTATTTTCTTGGTTCTTATTATTTTATTTTCCATCAGTACATGTCAATTATGTGTCTTTGTTTCCTTCTCTGTATAAGGAGAGAGGTAGAAAAAGGAAATACAAGGGATGGGGGAAGAGGGCCTCTAAGGTCCTCTTCAGTTTTAACAATCAATGATTCTAGGGTATTTGAATCCCAGTTGTATTCTCAATTCAGCCTCAATTTTAGTAAGACTTGAATGAGCCAACTTCTGTACTTTGAGCAATTTATCCCCCTTTGGGGTCCTCAGTTTCTTGTTCTATAAAATTAGATTGGACTGTGAGCACTAAATTCCTTTACTTATTTAACATAATATCTTAATGGATTTCAGGGTTAGGGAATTATCCATTCTGGAGAACAATTTGCAACTAGCCCAAAAGGCTATCAAATTGTGCATACAATGTCTCTGCTAGACCAGTAGCCCAAAAAGATTATAAAAAAGGGGAAAGGACCCAAATGCACAAAGCCTGTTTGTAGTGGCAAGGAACTAGAAATTGAGTGGATATCCATCAGATGGGGAAGGGAATATTATTATTCTACAAAAAATGAAGAGCAGACTTATTTCAGAAAATTCTGGAAAGAATTGCATGAATTGATGCTCGTGAAGTAAGTAGAAACAAGAAAACATTGTACATAGCAACAAGATTATGTGATGATCAACTGTGATGAATTTGGCTGTTTTCTACAATAAGGAGATTCAAGGTAATTCCAATAGACTTGTGATGGAAAAAGCCATTCACATCTAGAAAGAGGACTATGGAGACTAAATGTGGATCAAAGAAAAGTATTTTCACATTGTAATTGTTTTCTTGTTTTTTTTTTTTCCTGGTGTTTCTTTTTCTTTCACTTTTTAATCTGATTTTTCTTGTGCAGCATGACTAATATTGAAATATATTTAGAATAATTAAACATATTTAACCCATATTGGATTGCTTGCTAGCTATGGAAGGGAGTGAGGGGGAGGGAGGGAGAAAAATTTGTAACACAAGGTTTTGCAAAGAAGAATGCTGAAAACTATCTTTGCATGTATTTGGAAAAATAAAAGGCTACTTTTAAAAAGACACTATATAGTTTCTTTTTTAAAGTAGTTTTTATTTTTCCAAATACACATACATATAAATATATATATATATATATATACACACACACATATGATCTCTCTCTGTGTGCGTGTGTGTGTGTGTGTGTGTGTGTGTATGCAAAAGAAATAATTCAATGAGTTGAAATACTGAAAAGAATGTCATTAAAATATCCAGAATAGTACTATGGAGCAAAGCAATGAAGTGAAAAGTAGATACCCATTAATTGGCCAATGGCTTAATAAACTATGATGCATTGATATAATGGAATAACACCGCACTATGAGGAACAATGAATATGAAGAATTAGAATAAATATGGAAAGACATAAAAGCTAATAGGAAATGAAGAAATCACAAGAAAGTATATATTCAAGGGATTGAACAATGCAAAATGAAAAGAACTTTTAAAATTATTGAATGCTTTATGAATGAATAATTCTTTAGGCATCCAAAGAGATGGGGAAATTCCTTTCTTACTTATTTCTTCACATAAGTAGGGGAGTGTGGACAGACAGCATTTCATATACATTCAGGATCAATTAATGTATGAGTTAGTTTTTCTAACTTGGATTTTTTTATGGATAATGAGAGGGATACATATTGATAAATCAATTTGATGTTAAAATAAATAATTCAAATTTATGTTTAAAAAGATATATTGGGGCAGCTGGATAATGTAGCAGTTAAGAGTACTGGCTCCCAAGGTACTCTATTAAAAAAGAACTTGAGCTCAAATGCGGCCCCAGGAACTTAATATTTACTATTTGTGTAACTCTGGGCAAGTCACTTAATCCTAATTTCCTAAACAAAAAACAAAAACAAAACAAAACAGCCAAAAAAAGATATATTGTTAGTAACTGGAAAATAATAAAGCCTAATAAAAAATTAGTTGTAGTCTAAACTGAAATAAATTTATGGTGTCTCATAAGGTACATAGTTACAATTTTTTAAAATAATATTTGAATTGGAAAGAAAAAATAGTATCCAATTAATTATTCATAGTGAAACATCCACCTGCAAAAATGAGGTGGAGGACAGAATTCAGGGAGGAATATATAGTCTCAGTTTATATCTAATGTAATCCCATTTCCATAGCTCTTCCAGATTGAACTAATTTATAAAGCTATAAAATATCTTGCCAGTCACTTTCCAGAACCATCCTGTAGAGAATGCTATTTACAATGAAGCTACTTACCTGTGGTAATTGAAAAGCTGATTGCATTTATCAGTGTCTCACTGTTAATAGCCATGGCTTAAAACACACTAGAATGTAGAAATATTATTGGGCCAAAGCTAATGCCGCTTCTTTTTCTTTGAATGTGGGATGATTTGCAAATTACATCTTTCATTTATTTACCTAGAGGCATCAGTATAATATGGCTAGGATGTATGGACAGGGAATTAAAGTTATCAGAAGGTGTCAGTAAAGACTGCAGTAACATCTGTTGGGCTTTGATCCAGTGGTCTGATAACTGCTTGTATTATTTGTTTCAGACCAAAGAGGTCATTCCCATTTACCACAAGACATGCTACTCTATTGCCATATAAATTCTTCAGGAAAACAAGAAAAGATGTTATGTATTAAGATCAATTTTCTGCTACTGTTTAAAGAATCATTGAGTGAAAAAGTTGTAGTCAATTCCAGGAACTGTGACTCAACACATCAGAAAGTACTTGTAGTTAGAAATGCTTAAAGCATTGTAGTTCCTAAAAAAGGATCACAATTTCCCTATAATGCACCAATAAATGCAACCTCTTAAGCTTTCACGATTAAAAAAAATGTTTGTGTGATATAGCTATTGCAAGCTGAATATTGTCTTTAAAATAAGATTTTTAATGGAGGCAGTGTTCTTACACTTAGATCCATGAAATTGTTTTCTTTTTTAAAATATCTTGATAACATCATTTCAATATAACTACTATTCTTAGGAATTGTATATGTTTTACTTTATGTATTTAAAAGCATTTTTCTGAGAAAAGGTCTTTAGGCTTCACTAGACAGCTAAAGTTGGGGTAGAGGAGGATCCATTACACACACACACACACACACACACACACACACACACAAGATAAGAACTTTTGATTTAGAGAAGTGCTTTGGATTTTGAGTCAGATAATCTGGCTTCAAATTCTGGCTCTTCTAGTTGCTCACTGCATGATTTTGTGAAAAGAGAAATATGATGCTTTGGGAAGAACTGAGGTCCCTCCCACTTCAGTTTTTTAAGTAAAATTAGTTGATCATTTATTGAAGATGTTATAAAGAGGATTCTTATAGAGATATAAATTAGACTTGATAGTATTGGCTTACCTCATATCACTATTATTCTATGTTTATACAAAGTCATTAACTTTCTTGAGTGTCACTGACCTCATGGGGAAAAAATATATATGTATATGGAATTCTCCATAGTAGCAAAGGCAGTAAAAACTTTGCTAATTTGAAATTAATTTTGGCAATTCTAAAATAAATAAAAATAAAACTGATATATAACTTCTGTTTTTAAAAGATTCTCTGGCTTTGAGGACAGTGCCCTTTTTACTTTATTAATTGTTTTATTTTTTTCTGATTACACATATATGTTAACTTTTTAATACATATTTCTTTATGAATCATATTGGGAGAGAAAATGAGAATAAAAGGGAAAACCATGGGAGAGAAAAAAACACAGAAAAAAGAAGTGAACATATGTGTTGATTTACATTCATTCTCCATAATTCTTTTTTTTTTTGGATACAGATGGTGTTTTCTATCCAAAGTTTATTGAGATTGCCTTGGATCACTGAACCACAGAGAAGAACCAAGTCTGTCATAGTTGATCATCCCACAAACTTGTTATTACTAGGTACAATGTATTCATGGTTCTGCTTGTTTTGCTAAACATCAGTTCATGTAAATATTTCCAGACCTTTCTATAACCAGCTTGTTCATCATTTTTTTATAGAACAATATTATATTACCTTCATTTACCACAGCTTGTTCAGCCATTCCCCAATTAATGGATATCCATTCCTTTTCCAAATATTTCCTACCACAAAAAGAGTTGCTACAAACATTTTTGCACATGTGGGTTATTTTCCCTCTTTTATGATTTCCTTGGGATACAGACCGAGTAGTGGTACTGATGGGTCAAAGGGTATGTACAGTTTGATAGCCCTTTGGATATAGTTCCAAATTTCTCTCCAGAAAGATTGAATTATTTCACTACTCCACCAGTAATACATTAGTGTTCCAGTATTCCCACATCCTCTCCAACATTTATCATTATCTTTTCCTGTCATCTTAGCCAATCTGAGAGGTGAGGTAACCCTTTTTATCTCAGAGCTGTTTCAATTTGCTTTTCTCTATTCAATATTGATTTAGAGTATTTTTCATACGGTTATAGATGGCTTTAATTTCATCATCTGAAAACTGTCCATATGCTTCTGCCATTTCTCAATTAGGGAATGATTTGTATTCTTAAATATTTGATACAGTTCTTTATATATATTAGAAATGAGACCTTCATCAGAAACAGCTTTGTATTTCCCTCTTAATTTTGTTTGTGCTGATTTTGTTTGTGCAAACCCTTTTTAATTTAATATAATCAAAGTTGTCCATTTGATATTTAGCTTTATTAAACACTTTAGCAGACCTACTATAAGTGAAGGAAAAAATGCATGTTTGCTAGCTATTTCTCTGAATATGATCAATCCTTCCCTTACTCTACTTATTCTGCATCTATAATGAAAAAATACAATTTGAATCCTCAACTTTATAAAATGAAGCATTATAAATAATTTACATCGATATGTAACAACTTTTTAATAAATTACATTCTTGATAGTAATCATATGTTCCACTTCACTGGAAATAGTGAATAATAAAAATTTATAGTTACCAATATACCTATACCTTTAATATCAGAAGTATCTTTATCCCAAAGTACTTGAAGTCTATATCATTGTTCCTAATAATAGAAAGAAAATTTGTATAAATTGGGGACAGCTAGGTGACACAGAGGATAGAACACTGACCCTGAAATCAGGAGGACTTGATTTCAAATTTGTCCTCAGACACTTGACAATACTAACTGCACGACCCTGGGCAAGTCACTTAATCCAATGTCCCTTCCAAAAAAAAACAAAGAAAAGAAAATAAGTATGAATTAATAAAGTCAGCTAAAGAAAATGAATTACCATTAGATTAAGCAATTTGCCTAAATTTGAGAAGAAAGTCAATGGTTAAATAGTCTTATTTTTACTTTTCTTGGAAATTTTTTTCTCTTTATTTTTTATTAGAGTTTTTAATTTTTCAAAACATATACATGGACAATTCTTCAACATTAGCCTTTCCAAGATCTTGTGTTGCAATTTTCCCTCCCTTCCCCCACATCCTCCCCCAGATGGCAAGTAGTACAATATATGTTAAACATGGTAGAAATGTATGTTAAATCTAATATATGCATACATATTTATACAATTATTGTGCTGCACAAGAAAAATCAAATCAAACTAGTAATAAAAAAGAAGCAAAATAAAATGCAAACAATCAACAACAAAAGAGAATGAAAATGCTATGTTGTGAACCACATTCAGTACCCACAGTTCAGTTTCCTTAATTGTGAAGCATGAGTAATATCATCTGTACTATTTTTCTCATGTGATTGGGTTTTAAAAGTGCTTTGTAATTCTATGTTACACAAATAAAAACTATACTTTTTGTTACATTTTGCTTAAATATCTTTGATAGTTAACCAGGAAATTTATCTCATTGTGCATTGAAAGTTTCAGTGGTTAAATTACCAAGGCATTGAGAATTGCAAATGTTACCTAGGTACCCATAAGATAAACTGGAAATTATAAGTTGAGGTAGTTACTTCCACTTAATAAAAGCTGACACATCTGATAAAATGGAATCTCATTTTAAAAATTCTTCTATCTCTCATTTTCATTGCCTGAAAATGAATTAGTAACTTTGCTTTTGGCCACATCTAATCTTCACTAACTCAGAATGCTCAAGAAGCAAATTTTATTTGTTCTTCCCATTTGTTGAAGGTACTGAAAATTGAGAAAGTTATGAAGTTAAGTTTAGAAAGATAGTCACAAAAGTACAGAAAGGAAAATATACAAAGACCAATATAGACAATAATTTAATAAAGTTTAAAGGCATCCACATATTTTGCATGTGCTGTTAGATTTAATTAAATATTTTACATAGTATTGAGAACACAAATGTTACCTTGTATATTGCAGAGATATTTTGGAAAAACATATTCAATTTATTTCTATCCTCATCCCTCCCTTTAATATAAACTGTTTTTGATAGTTTAACTTAGTTAAGATTATTGGCTTTAACCCAGCCATTCCATTAGAGTACATTCCATTAGGTAACTCAGAAAATTTGAAGGAATTGATTCCTCCAAAATGTATGTTTCAATATACCTATACCTTGCAATATCTTGTAAATAAGGAGAGTGTTTGTGATTCAAGGACAGATGACTCATCATTTTCAGTTGTTATGAAATTCTGAAGCCCAGAAGAAAAGAGAATTTCTACCAGGAAATACAATATATGTACTTGAAATATATTATTACTAATAAAATACTAAGGAGTTTATATCTTTAATTGAGACTACAATTTGATTAAGCTTTAGTTTTGAAAGCATTTACCTGAAATGCCTTCTCTGCTTTCTGACAATTCAAATTACCTCTACAATAAAACTGACAAATGATTCTTTATTTTCCTTTAGAAAACCTCTAATAAGGAAGAACATACTACTTGTTAGGTACATGGCACAGTGGGTAGCACATCAGGAGTCAGGAAGACTCATTTTTGTGAGTTCAAATCTGGCCCAGACATTCACTAACTAGTATAATCCTGGGCAAGTCACTGAACCCTGTTTACCTCAGTATCTTCAGTAAGATCTGAAGAAAGAAATGTTAAACCTCTCCATTATCTTTGTTAAGAAAATCCAAAATGGTGTCATGTAGAGTTGGACGTTATTGAACAATACTCTATGTTGATATAGCTATCTGTAATTGTTAGAACTGTTTATTTACAGAAGAAATATAACTCTTCTATTCATTTTCTAAACTCTGCCTAATGGGGTCAAAAGAGACAAGTCAAATCCCTCTTCCCCCAAGCAGTCTTTTAAACATTTGAATATAGTTGTCATTTAATCACAAGGTTACTGTTCATCTAAGCTTGGTTCTAAGCTCTCAAGACAAAGTTCTTTTGCTGAGGAGGTTTATAATCATGATAGGAAAGCATTAGTCACTTATGAATATAATTTTGACTGAGGATTAAAATGCATTAGTTTTTGGTAATAAGTAGATTGGATAAAAGAGGGGGAAGTCATTTTAGTAAGTGGAAGAACCATATAAAGACATATGAACTGGGATCAACATGAGAATGATTCAGATTCTGTACAGGCAAGCCAAGAGGAGTGAAAGGGACGGTCCAGATGGAAAGCAGTACAGCACATAAGGAGGAAACAGTACAGAAATATGGTTAAGAAGCGACTTTCAGATTTGAAAAGCCAGTTTCTACTGGTACTGTGAACAATCCACATTTGATTGCAGATATTGGCCCCTTATAGATCCAGCAGGATTTCTTATTTTACATAATTAGCATCAACTCAACAAATGTTTGTTTAGATAACTGTGAGATAAATCCTAAGTGGGAGAGCTAGAGCCCATCCAAATAGATTTTTTGAAAGTTGATTGTTAAAATTTCAATATGAGCATTTATGCCTTTGGAAAGGTGCAAACCAGGACTTGATTCACTGTTTTATTAATGGTCTAGTTTTAAATTGATAGAAATACTATTAATAATACAGGTTAAACTTAAAAGCTGGTTGTACCTTAGACTCAGTTATTAAATTTTACTAGAACATTATTAGAGAGCACCCAAAATGGGCCATGTATATATTTATTTTTTGTGTGTATAACATATAATGTATGTTTATATGTGTGTACTGTTCCTGACACCTAATTAAAGTTTAATAAATGCTAACTAATCATTTGAAGGAAAAAAGTCTATATAAAAAGAAATTTTTAAAATTATCTTGGTGCTCCAAGTATTTCCCCAATGCATGTGAAGGGGAACAAATGAAAAAAACAAAAACAAAACAAAACAAAACAAAACAAAACAAAACAACAAAAAAAACCTTTGTTAGGGAAAGGTCACTCATACAGAATTATCCAAATGTAGCATGTACATACATACATATTCATATATACATTATACACATACACCTCTCCATCTCCATTTCCCCAAAAATGTTAAATGAATGTACAATTTTATTTGCAGCAGTTGCTTGGATCTAAAAAGCAATTATTATTTTGTCATTTTGTTTTTGTTTATCTCAAGCTAGGAGACAGAACACTTTTGGATATTTCCATTTGAAAGAATCTGCCCTCCATAATCAAAAGGTTATTATAATGTATGTAGCAAGGGAGAAAAAACTGACAATTTGCAGTGGTTTTGACTAAGAAACAGGAGAAATTGTCAGTGATTTGAATCAGCCTCTGAAGGAACTAACTATAAGTTATGTTTCACAGTAAGTTTGTCCTACTACAATTCCATCTGAAGACAGAATTAGATTAAATTGTTTTGTTTTTAAATGATTGATGAGTTGAGAATTAATGAGATCATTTCTGAATTTAAAAACTTTTTTTAAAAGACTTGTCAGTATCTATTATAAATCCTACTGCAATGTTGTTTAATATTCATATTGATACTAAATAATGTTTGTACATAGCAGTTTTAATAAAGAGTTTCATATTAATAGAAATTAGGGGAAGATCTTTTTTTCTGAGGTTAGCATTTCTTCAGGGGAGGCCAACAGTTTAAACCTTGTGACCTTATTCAAAACATTATTGTCATTCTTTTTACAGAATATTTACTCGAAAAACCTGGGTTGAAAGAAGTGGCAGGTTTGGTCAGGAGAAAACAAAATCAAGTAAGGACACAGGAAGTCTTGATTTAGAGCTGTGAGATTCAATAGAAGATATTAAGTTCAAGTTCCTTATGTTCTTCAGTGAGGAAACTACACGGAGCTCACTAGCATCAAAAACAGGATTTAACCACAGGTCCCATGACTTCAAATCCAGTGATTTTTCTGTTATACCACAATGACTTGATAACTGGTTTCAAATGTTTGAGACTGTCATGTGGAAAGATATTAGATATTCTGCTTGGACGTAAATAACAAATTAGGTCAATGGAAGGAAGATTTACTTGGTATATGTTGACTCAATAAAATAAATAATTTACTGAGAATTAGAATTGCCTCTTTCCCTGATTCTTTTTAGGTAGTACATTCTCCATTACTTGAAACATTCAAATAGTTTGGGTAATCTATAGAATATATATGTTTGGGGAGAGGAGAGAATCAAAATAAATAATCTTTAAATTTCTCCTTTCAGTTTCTCTTTCTAGTGTAGTAGTAGATCATTAGTAGCAGTCAGCAGTAATAAGCTAGTAGTTATATAGTACATTAAGTTTTGCAAAAGTTTTACATAAAAAAAACAATTGAAGAATACTTTGAAGGTTTAAGCAGTGTAATTTGCACATTATTTTTTTCATCAGGTAAGTAAAAGAGATAGGATAAATGTTTTATTTAAAAATAAAATTGTAACCAAAAAATTACACAACTGATGCTCCTCATCCTCCTCATCCTTGTAATATAAAATTATTTCATCCTCATAACAACTTTGTGAAATAGGTGCTATTATCATCCCTCTTTTACATATGACAAAACAGAGATTAAATGACTTTGCCAAGTGTCATAAAATTAGGAAATTTCTAAAGTCAAGTCACATTTTTCTGATTCCAAATCCTACATTTTATCTACTCCATCACTTTGCTGTTCATGATATATGGCTAAGGTATACTAAGAAAGAAAACAATTGAAATTTTAGATTTTTTATCATTGTTTCTATATTAGGTTGTAGATATTAACTTAGACAGAATATTGATTTAAAGACAGTGAAGTTTTATTTTGATTCCCACTTCAGAAACTTATAAATCAAATAGCTTTGGGAAAGCCACATTATTTCTTACTCTCAGTTTCCTCACCTGTAAAATGGAAATAATTATAGCAACTGCCTCACAGGTTTATGATGATCAAATGAAAGAATGTATATCATGAAGTGATTTCCAAATGTTATTACATAAATGCTCGCTATTATTATTAATATGTCTAACTTATGGGAGTCACTAATATTAAGTACTATTTTGTTTAAGGGTATTATTATTTTAAAAGAGAATAAATCAAACATCCTTGGTTCTAGTCTGTATCTGAGATAAAATATTAACCTTTTATTCTATGGATAGCTTAAATAACATGGCATCACCACCTGGTGGCATTATCCCCTACTAAAAGGAAAATACCTAAACAAGAAGAGCAGCATTTTGAAAGATAAATGCACCAACCTGAAATCATGATACAAAATATTGTGTATTATATTGTATATGGCATACAATAATGTAATTCTTTAACAGAACTTTTTTCTCATTTCCAGTGCTTAATAAGGTATTATTGTAATAAGTAGAATATGTAATTTTCTAGATTACCTATCATGACAACTTCCACATAAAAGATACTGAGGAGAGTAGGAAACTGGAGAACCAGTGCATGCCTTATGGGAATGAATTCCTTCACTTGTGGCCTATAAGACAATGAGGTAAGGGGAAGGCTGAGCATTAGAACCTCCTAAAGTCATGTGGCCTGAGAAATAATCCTGCCCTTTTTCTCTTCTATTTTTGGTCAGAGAGACTTTTATCTCATCTGGGAATCCAGCATGCATCCCAGCAGGGAAGGTAAGAAGAGCTTTAGTCTGGTGACACTAGCATAGTGGTACTTTGGACTTGAACTTAATGGGATTAAGGCTAAGTAAGAAATAAACTGTGAGCTTAATTCCACAGCACAATACTTGACATATGAGGTAGGAGATTGACACTCCCTCCCTGAAATCCTCCAACATTAAATGAATCATGAAAGAGTTTTCATCAAAAACAAATAGATTTTTTTCCTCATCTGTGAGTGAGAGAGAAATATCTAGTCTACCTCAGTTCCTAAAACTCTGTGGGGAGAGCTCCCCCATGTTTGGATCATGTTTTCACCAGAGTTAGTAAGCTGAAATTCTTGTACTTGAATTTTTTTTCTTTTTGTTTGTCAGTTGAGGAATGATATTTGATCACTGATTCAGGCAATTATTGAGTACTAAGTAAACAGTAGTACTTGATAAACATGAGACATTTCTTCTTTGTTGAATCTGAAAATTTTTATATTCAAATATTTGTGATTTTCACCTTCCTTTGAAACTGTAAAATAATGCCACATTGGCTGTTTAGAGTCTTTTCTTTAAAGCACTGTGGAAATAGACAAAAATAATCATGATGTATGTCTCCTTAGATAACCCAGAAGGTTATTCTGGATTGGAGACATGGGCAATATGTTTTAGAAATAGTACTTCTTATTTGTTGATAGTGATAGAAAAGTATAATGAGAGTCAGGAGCATGCTAAGACCACTTAAGACTTTGTCGTACATGGAGGACATGTTGGGGAAACTTTTTCTGGGAGACTAAACAAAAAGACTATGTGTGGACTCTGTTGGCCTACCTTATGTTATATGTTGCCTTTTGCTCTGGCACCATTTATCAACAGCTAGCTGAATGATCTGCTTCTTTAAAACTATCTAGGTGAGTATTCTCTAAGTTTTTTTCTACTTTTGAGTCTGAGTGCAACTTCAATCATAGGCAGGAAGAAGCATACAATCCTGTGCATTTGTGAGGAAGGAATATTTCTATATAGCCAATTTTTGATATAGTTTGAAATAGTGTTTAATAGGTTACCTTATTTCACATTTTTTATATTATTCCAACATATTTGATACACACATGCCCAAATTTGAATCAGCAAGATAAGTCTTCATGACTTCAAGCCTAGCATTCTATCTACTGTACCAACTAGCTACCCCTAATTGCCCTAATAATGATAACATTCTTATGAGTTACATATATTATCTTTCCATATAGTGATGTAAACAGTTTGATCCTGCTGAGTTCCTTAGGATTTCTCTTTCATGTTTATTTTTTTTTAACTTCTCTTAAGTCTTGTAGTTGGAGGTCGGACTCTGTTAATACCTTGTCTTTTCATTAAGAATGTGTGAAAGATTTCTATTTTGTTAAATATCCTTTTTCCTACCAAATGATTATATTCAATTTTACTAAGTTATTTTTAGTTTTAATTCTGACTCCTTTTCCTTCCAGAATATCATATTCCAAACTCTGTACTTTTTCAAAATAGAAGCTACTAAATCTTGCATTATTGTGAATGTGGCTCCAAGGTCTTTTGAATGTTTTGTTTTGTTTTGTTTTCCTGGATAATTAAAGTATACTGGTTTTGATGTGAGAACTCTAAAAGTTTGTTATTATAGACCAGAGAGATTGTGGTTTGGTTTATTCCCAGTGACAAGTTACCAGCAGTCAATGGCCATTTAGTTGCAATCTCAAAAGTTAAATTCTAAATAAATAGGAAAGAGATAAGACCTATGATATCATTGTACTAGAGAACTTAGTGATGCAGAAATTCTCTCTACTAAGATACAAGTAAGAGGTTAGGTGATTTTACACAAGGTCACATAACTAATATGTATCAATAGTAACAATTGAACCAGGACTTTTTGGTTCTGAGTCCCTTTCTTTGTTTTATATTCTAAGGTAGATAAAATCTTCAATTTTATCAGAGACTAACCATGAGCCTCTACCTATAATATTATCAAATTGTATTTGACTCCTATGATCCCTATCTTCTCTATCAGAATTTTTGTATCTCCCATTTTACAGAAAAAGACGCTAATGTTTAGAAAAGTTATTTGCTGAAAATCACAGAGTTAGGAAAAAACCAATAGTAGGTAAGATTCAGTATCAGGCAATCTCATTAATGTTAGTATTTTTCTTTTATAATAGGCAGCTTCTAAATAATAAAAAAAATTACCAAGTCTGGGAGATTATGTTAAAACATATAGGGAGATGAAGATAAAGATACACACACATATACATGTGTTCCTGTGCATGTGTGTGTGCCTTTCTATAAGTTTAGTTCATGGAAATTTTAATTAGTGAAATTTAGAATTAAGGAAACAGAATTGTCCCTGATATCAGTATAAAATCAAATTCATCCAATTTTGCTAACAATCTAAGCTTTTGTGGAAGTTGGTGCCTATTTCTTCTAAAACCAATTCTAGCTTTTCTGAGATTTACCTGATCAGAGGGCGGTTTTTGTGACAATTGCCAGAATTATGAAAAACCTTTCTAATAGACTGCACTTGCTCCCAATAGGCCATAAATACAAGCAAGATTTTGTTGGGGATAGCAATGAGTGGGAAGACAGAAACACTTCTGATCCTACCCTCTTCCCACCAGCTTGCCAGTCATCTAACAATATGCACATTATTTACCATAATACAATCAGTTTTCCCAGGAGAAATCATTCTTTTCCTTTCCTGCCAGTGATGGAATCTGATTTGAGAAAAACTAATAAACAAAGGGGCAGGGAAACATTGTCAACTCACTCCTCTCTCTTTTTGATTATCAAATTCAGATGAAATAAAGCTATGTTTTTTTTTGAAATATGAAAGAGCAATTGATGGTTTATGTCAAGTAGAAGTCACTGAAGTAATGAGATGACAACCTGAAAACATGCTTGACTTCTTCTACAGGACTAAATACCACCAAAGTAGTAAATCAATTCTCTTTTCATTTGCAAATTGTTTCAATAATTTATAACAAAGTAACACTGCAAAGCATTTTGTTACATAAGAAAATTTTAACTTCTCTTTATGGAAAGACTCATGCATAATGACTCCTAGAATATTGTGAATTAGGCCGACCCAGGTCCCATACTGCAGAGTCCCACATTACTAGTGTCTGGCTATTGATTTAGAGAGTCCTTAAGGTGAGGGAGGAGTTGACCTCAGTAGCCACTTTTTGCTTTAAAATGACCAGAGGCAGAGCCATTTGGCTTCTGACCTCATTGTGCCTCCAAACTTTTCTCCAAAGTCATCAAGGATATCTTAATTACTAGGTCTCATAACTTTTTGTCAGTCTTCATTCTGATGGACATTTTTGTTGTTTTTAGCACTATCTTCACTTTCTTCTTCTTAGCACTCTGCTATTTATGTTTCCATGACATTACTCTATTCAGATTCTGCTACTTGTCTGACTGTTTTGTTCTTATTGTTCTTGTGCTATTCCTCCTTCTCCTTTTCCTCCTTTTCCTCCTTCTTTTTCTTATACTTCTTCCTCCTCCTCTTCCTCTTCCCCCTTCTCCTTTTCTTTTCCTCTTCCTCTTCTTCCTTCTCCTCTTCTTCTCTCTCTCTTTCTCTTCCTCCTCTTATTTCACATTGATATAGTTAAACAAATATGTGCCACACACTGTGCTAAGGACTTTTTTTTAAATAAATATTGCCTTATTATCCCCATTTTAAAATTGAGGAAGTGTAGGGTAACAGAGGTAAAATAACTGTCCAGAGTCACATAGCTAATATGTATCTGGTTGTATTTGAATTTAGGTGTTCCTGATTCAGGGCATTGCACTCTATATAAAACAACATCCCTAACTTTATTGCTAATTTCCAGCCTCACATCTCCAGTGGTCTATTGGACATCTCAAATTGGATGGCTTGTAGACATCTTAAACTCAACATGTTCAAAGTTGAATGCACTTTCTCCTCCAAACCTACTCCTCTCCCTAAATTCCTATTAATTTTAAGGCTAACACTATCCTCCTTGTCACTCAGGCTCACAACTTAAGTGTCATGTTCAATTCTTTATTCTCTCTAAATCCTTATATTCAATCTATTGCTAAGACCTATAGCTTTTACTTTAGTAAAATATATACTCAAATATACTCTTTTTTTTCCTCCTCTAATCTGATCATCATCTTGGTGCAGGCTCTTATAAGCTCTCTCTCATGAGCTTGGTGCAGGCTCATGTCTGGACAATTCCACTGAATTAGTCTCACTGACACCAACCTTTCCCAATTGTAATCTATTTTCTAACTATCAAAGGGATTTGTCTAAGACATAGGCCTGATTATTTCACTCTTGTTAGTCAATAAACTCCAATGAATCTCTATCCCCTTATGGATCAAGTATAAAATCCTTTGGTTGGAGTTCAAAGTTCTTCATTCTTTTTCTTCCTTGCCCCCATACATACATACACACATTACCAGCCTTCTTACCTTTACTCATTCCAGGAGGGAAGGAAGGGAGAGCAGAAGGGAGAGAAGGGAGGAAGAGCAAGAAAGGAAGAAAAATACTCCCTGTAGTCAAGGAATTTATAAGCTAAAAAGTATTGAGGAAATATATGTGTCTTGTATATCTACAAATAGACACCCATGCATGCATATATTTATATGCATATACATGTGTGTTTATTTGTATAGATGTATATACATAGTACTTAATAGTATCTGACAAATAGTGAATGCCTCATAAATCCTTGTTGACTATTGTCTAACACATAAAGGGCATCCTAAAAGTCTTGTTGCAGTTTTAAATTTTAATAAATTCTGAAGTATAAATGCTGCAAACTTTTTGGAAAATGAAAGTCTATGTACATTTAAAAATATCGACATAGTTCTTATGGACACTTAGTATAACCACCATTTTTTGATCTAGTTGATTTTCAAATTTTCTAAACAAGTTTTGCATTTTTAAGGATACCTTTAAGGTCATCCAAAGAACAAGATTTTGAAATATACATAACAGTTTGGGTTTGCCCAGAAAGAAAATACCTAATGGGAACAGATCGGATGACTTAAGTGGCCAAAAAAGAGAATCTTTGCTGTTGATGCATTGGTCTTAAAAGTGTCCTTCAGAATCTATTGTACTTGAAATGCACAATGACAGATTGCTGTTAAAATGAAACTATTTTATTCAAAATTTTAAAAATGCTACAAACTCAAAAAAACATAATTTGAAAATAATTAAATTTTCATATTATGTTTTTGTACATTTGTAACATTTGTAATTCTGAAGTTATTAAAGCTTAAAATTGCAGTAAGACTTATGGCACATCATGTAGATGTATATTCATAGATAGATAGACAGATAGATGCATATACACAAACACACATACAAAAACATAAACAATAACCACAAGATGATTGAGAGGGATAAAGAAAAAAAAGCACAATCCTTGTCCTCACAGAGCTTCCATTCTGTTACATTTTGTAATGTGAAAAATATAAAAAACAATGTGTTTTAATCGGGATAGTAATGGATTTGTGATTTCATTGACATAGGAAATTACTGGATAAGGAAATCTTATCTATCAAGACAGGTTAGAACTTTCTCTACAGCTTAAAGTCTTAGAATTGTCTACACTACTGAGAGGTTATCACTTGTCCAAGGCCATAGAACTAATGTGTGTCAAAGATGAAATCTGAGCCTAGGGCTTCTTGGCTCTGAGGCTAGCTCTCTATCTACTATTCCATGATAGCTCCCTACACATCTATACACCTGACAACCACACAAACACAAAAAACATATTATTTATATATTATATAAATATATATCTTTATATCATAGCATGTTATCTGCATGTATAAATGCATACTTATATGTGTGTGCATAGATATGACATTGAATATGTGAAAGGTAGAAAGTGCTTTTGAAATGCAACTAGAAGCATATAGAAACAAGAAACAATGGCATCCTTGAGAGAGGACTAAATTAGAAGCATTATATGTGAATCCTTACTAAGACATTTGCTTCCACGTGATCCTCAACATGTCGCTTATATTCTTAGAGATTCAGTTTCCTCATGTGGAAAATGGGAATAATAATGCTAGTATTTTATCTTTATTGTCTTTGGGGAAGAATAGTTTTGAAAACAATGTCAGCACTCTATAAATGTTAGTTAATGTTATTAACACATGATTGAACAAAATATCAATAGCCGAAAACTTTGAAAGTAAATTCCCATACAAATAGAAATGTATCAGATCTACTCTAATAGGATATATTTTACCTGACATCTTACATTTAAATCTCTGCCTTCATTTTTTTGAAAATGTCATTGTATTTCAACCACCTGATAAATGTATAGTAGAATCATTCATTTGGAATAGACTCCATGATTTATATCACCTCATACTTAGCACAGCATAGTATTTGGAAGATAACTCTGATAATTACTCATTCTGGCCAAATCCTTGATTATGTTTGCAGCTGAGTATTAGTTATGCTTCTATTGGCAGCAATGAATGTTCTCATGGCCCCAGTTTAACTTCTGCCAGAGTTAACCATTTTGGGGGTCATTTTCTGGTATTCAATATGCCAATTGGCAGTCATACAATTTGCTCAAGTACAAGCTGCTTTGAAACTGTGAGTTGTAATTTTCCTACTCAGAGCTAATATTGACAGAAATAAATGGGGTGAGAAAACCCAAACTGAGTTTCTTACTATTTACACTCCGTACATCATTCTGTGATTGGAACCATGAAAGCATGTCCTGGAATAAAAACAGAATATGTTGATGTGAGTTAAATCTCACAGAGTAGAAGAAATAAAAATGATGGGAAGAAAATCAGTGAGTCATTTCAATAAATTGAATCTGCTCTTTCTCTCCCTTCCTCCCTCTCTCTCCTTCTTCCTCTTTCTCTCTCCCTCTCCCTCCTTTCCTTCCCTCCCTCTGCCTCTCTCCTTCCCTCCCTCCCTCCCTCTCCTCTCTCTCTCTCTCTCTCTCTCTCTCTCTCTCTCTCTCTCTCTCTCTTTCTCTCTCTCTCTTTCTCTCTCTCTCTCTATTTGTTGGATTTGTTGGATTTAAGGTGACTTGTTTTATGGCTTAAGAAAATTTGCCACAAAGCTGAATTAGGTTATATTCTATATTGGACCCATGTTTGTTTGAAAGGATTTGGGTTTGGACTTCCAGAGGTGGAGCCAAGATGGTGCAATAAAATCAGGAAGCTACTTGAGCTTTCCCAGTTTTTCTCAAAAACCACATGAAACCAAGTCTCTAAATAGGGTCTGATAGAATGAGAATACTCTCCAGCTCAAGATAAACTGGAAAAATTTCAAGAAAGATCAGTTTAACTGGGGTGAAAGGAGTGCTCAGCCTAGCTCAAATAAACTATAGGAAAGCTAGTGAGAGGGTTCTTAATCACAGCAAATCAGTAATTAAGAGCCTCAGTCCTGGCTCAGTGGAGAAGAAAATCAGTGGGGCAGCTTCCAGTCCCAGCTCAGAAATCAAACTATAGGAAAACAATTTCCCAAAAAAGCAGGCAAAACTAACCCCTGCAAATAAAAGGGGCACTTGTGCTCAAAGCCAAGGCTTGGGAAACTTAGGACAATGCTCCCTTTACCCCAGGAGCAGAGCACAACCATAAAAGTAAAAGATAAATAAATAAAAAAGGTAATATCAAAACAAAAGGAAAGAAAATGACCAAGAAACAGAAAAGAATCTGGACCATAGATAGACACAATGGTGACAGAACAGACCAAAACACAAACTCAGAGAAGGACAGGATGTCCACAGAAGAAATCTCAAAGAGTGGCCTGAATTGGTCTCAAGACCAAAAAGAGTTCTTGAAGTACTCATAAAAGAATTTAAAAGGCAAAGAAGAGAGATAGAAGAAAAATGAGAAAGAAATTAGAGGTATGCATGAGAGTATCAAAAACTAGGAAAAGGAAGGAAAAATATTGAAGAAAACTCCTTCAAAAGTAAAATTAATCAAATTGAAAAAGAGATATAAAGCTAACTGAAGAAAATCACACATTAAAAACTAGAACAGGGCAAATGGAAGCTAATGACTCTGTGAGAAAGCAAGAGTCAGTAAAATAAATGTAAAAGCAAGGAAAAATGGGAAAAAAGTGAAATACCTCATTGGCAAAATAGCCAACTTACAAAATAGATAAAGAAGAAACAATTTAAAAATTCTTGACCTACTTGAAGGCCATGACCAAAAAAAAAGAGCCTGAATAGCATTCTACAAGGTATCATTAAGGAAAACTGTCGCAATACTCTAGAAACAAAGGGAGAAATACTCATTGAAAGAATCCATTAATCACCGTCAGAAAGAGATCTCACAAGGAAAATCCTAAGGAACATTCTTATGAACCCCCAGAACTACAATCTCAAGGCAAAAAATTCTACAAACTGCCAGACAAAAACAATTCACATATCAAAGAGAAACAGTCAGAATCACCCAGTATCTGGCAATTCTACAATAAAAGATCAAAGGGCCAGGAGTACCATATTCCTGGAAGGCAAAAGACATAGGGTTATAAACAAGAATTAAGGCTGCTCTGAGAGTGGATGGAGGAGCCATGGTGGCAGAGATCAGACAGGAGTCTCTGTAACCTCCTCTAACCTCCCCTCAAACCAACAAAATATGAAGCCTCTAGACTGATTTTGAAGCAAAAAATCCACAATATCCAGAGGACAACATGATTCTAGAAGAAGATACTCTGGAAGAACTTCAAAAAAGGTCTGTTTTAATTGGGCAGGGGGGTGGTCTGCTGAACCCACACTGCAGCACAGGGAGACCAGGGCAGGGAGCTGGAGCAGAGAGCTGGAACAAGAGTCGGAACAGGAGTGGGAGCCTTGTGCTTTTCACACATCTGGGAGTCTTCTGGGGGCCTCTTGGGCCAATCTGACCTGATTGTGGGCAGGTGGTTTGGAGGATCTGCCTTTTGTGGGGGGTAGATTGTGAACCACTGAACCCCTGATGAGCATCGGACCTAGCTGCCATTACACAACACCCTAGGGTGATCAATCAATCAACAGGACTGATCAGCACCAGGAATAATTCAATCAGCAGAACTGCCCAGTACCTGCAATAATTCAATCAGCAGAACTGCCCCAGGGTAAACTAAAGCAGAACTGCCCAGGACCTGACATAATTCAATCAGCAGAACTGCCCAGTTCTTGAAATATCTCAATCAGCAGAACTGCCCAGTTCTTGGAATATCTCAATCAGCAGAACTGCCCCAAAGCAAATTAAAGCAGCTGTCCCACCTTTGCCTTAAACAGACCCCACACCTTTAAAAAATGAATAAAAAACCAAAAAGAGCTCTCACCATAGACAAATTTTATGGAGAGAGGGAAGAACAAACCTCAAATCCTGAGACCCCTAAAAGTAAAGCAACTCCAGAAAAATCCCCAAAGAGAGACATAAACTGGTCTCCATGTCACAAAGCTTTCTTTGAAGATTACATAAAAAATCTTAAAAGAGAATTAGAAGAAACATGGGGAAACAAAATGAGATAGATAAATAAAATAGAAAAAATAAAATAGAAAAAATGGAAAAAGAATGCAATGAACAAAAAATGTAATTGGTCAATTGCAAAAGGAACTAAAAACAGTAACTGAAGAAAATAAAACATTAAAAACTAGAATTGAACAATTGGAAATGAATGACTCATCGAGGCTTCAAGAATCAGTAAAACAAAAACAAAAAAATGAAAAGATAGAGAAAAACATGAAGTATCTCCTAGGAAAAACAACAGACCTGGAAAATAGATCTAGGAGAGACAATCTAAGGATTATAGGGCTTCCTGAAAGCCATGATGAAAGAAAGAACCTAGACACTATCTTCCAGGAAATCATAAGAGAAAACTGCCCTGATATTTTAGACTCAGAAGGCAAAATACTCCTTGAAA
>JAJPUD010007390.1:76695-108590 GCA_023553655.1 Myrmecobius fasciatus | reverse complement strand
TACACCCAGAGAGAGGGATCCGAAATGTGGACCACAACATAACATTCTCATACTCCTTGATTGATGTTTGCTTACATTGTGTTTCCTTTATCTGATATATCGTTTGTGTAGATAAGATTTTTCTTGCACACCAATGATAAGTTTGGAAATATGTATACATATATTCGATTTGCCAATATTTTAACATAATTAACATGTAGTGGATATCCTGCCATCTAGGGGAGGGGTGGGGAGTTGGGGGGAAAAATTTGTAACGGAAAGCTATGTAAGGGTTATTGTTGAAGAATTACTCACACATATGTTATGCAAATAAAATAAAAATTTAAAAAAAAAAATGGGAGTCACCCAAAAGATATGACAGTTTACATGCTGGGCCTGTTGAGACACCTGGAAGAAATTCCTTTTTTCCTTTTTTTTATTAAAGCTTTTTATTTACACAACATATAAGTAATTTTTCAACATTGGTCTGTGCAAAACTTTCTGTTCCAAATTTTTCCTCCCCTAGGTGGCAGGTAGTCTAATACATGTTAAATATGTTAAAATATATGATAAATCCAATATATGCATATATATATACAGTTATCTTGAAGCACAAGAAAAATTGGATCCAGAAAGAGAAAAGAAAAAAAAAACAAGAAGGAAAAAAATGCAAGCAAACATCAACAGAAAGCATTAAAATGCTATGTTGTGGTCCACACTCAGTTCCCACAGGCTTCTCTCTGTGTATATGGCTTTCTTCATCACTGAACAATAGGAACTGGTTTGAATCATCACATTGTTGAAGAGAATCATGTTCATTAGAATTTATTGTATAGTCTTGTTGTTGCCATGTATAATGATCTCCTGGTTCTACTCATTTCACTCAGCATCAGTTCATGCAAGTCTCTCCAGGCCTCTCTGAAATCATCCTGCTGATCTTTTCTTACAGAACAATAATATTCCATGACATTCATATACCATAATTTATTCAGCCATTCTCCAATTGATGGGCATCCATTCAGTTTCCAGTTTCTAGCCACTACAAAAAGGGCTGCCACAAATATTTTTGCACATGTGGATCCCTTTCCCTCCTTTAAGATCTCTTTGGGATATAAGCCCAATAGAAACACTGCTGTGTCAAAGGGTATGCACAGTTTGATCATTGCCCTGAATAATCTCCCAGCTTGTTTCATGATCCTCAAGTAATCACTGAGGCTACTTTCACTCACAACAAAGATAAGGAGTTTCAAAGCTTTCAGACTATAACAGAAATAAGTTTTTCAACTGTCAACAGAAAATTTGGTACAATTTGGCCAATTTGATTCACACTTAGTTCTGGGTCAGTAGCCAACCAAAAGGCTTTCTTTTGCCATTCAATAATTCAAAGTCATAGAATTCCTGTATATGTTGCATAGTGAATACTTGGTCCCCTCCATTGACACCATTACATAATTTCAAAAGCAGCTTTCACCAGTCACCATGGTGATCCCATGTGGATACTCCCAAGATTCAGTCTTGTTCAGTAGCTGGTTTGTTTTTTGAGAAGTTATAAGTAACAACCCCAACTAACCTCTGATGTAGGTGTTCTGGTGTTCTGCCTTGTACATATTGTCACATTTTTTCAATATATCTATTAGTTTTGCTAATTGTTTCCTCCTAAAAATAATGTTATATAGGATGGCTTTCTGAGAAGGGAAGGAGAATTATAATGGGGATAACTATGATAATGGATATAATAGAAGAAATCAATCTGGATTTTAATAAATCAAAATATAAAAAGAGAAAAAGAAAAGGAATAAAACTTTCACAAAAGTATATTCGTCACAACAACTCTGAGATAATTAATACCTATATTTTCCAAATTCCATTGTCCCCTATTCTAACCCTTTGTATAAATTTGAAAATTCAGAGTTGAGGATTAGAAGCAAGGGGTGTATAGTAGAGAGGTACATCGAATGGATGTGTAAGACCTGGAGCTCTGAAAACCAACTTCCACATAGAAAAAAATGTGTGCAAATGGCAATGTTGTTCAAGTTAGTGATGTTTTTTATAAAGCTTTTTATTTACAAAACATATGAGTGATTTTTCTACATTGACCTTTGCAAAAACTTTTTTTTCCCAAGCTTTTCCCCTCCTTCTCCCCACCCCCACCCCTAGATGACAGGTAATCTAATACATGCTAAATAGGATAAATTATATGACAAATACAATACATATATACATATCTATACAGTTATCTCACTGCACAAGAAACATCAGATCTAGAAAGAGAAGAAGAAAAAACAACCTAAGAAGGAAAACAAAATGCATGGAAATATTCACAGAAAGCGTTAAAATGCTGTGTTGTGGTTCACCCTCAGTTCGCACAGGCCTCTCACTGGATGTATATGACTATTTCATTGCTGAACAATAGGAACTGGTTTGAATCACATCATTGTTGAAAAGAACCATGTCCATCAAAATTGATCATCGTATAGTCTTGTTGCTGTGTATAATGATCTCCTGATTCTGCTGATTTCACTCAGCATCAGTTCATGCAAGTCTCTCCAGTCCTCTCTGAAATCCTCCTGTTGGTCGTTTCTTACAGAACAATAATATTCCATAACATTCATATACCATAATTTATTCAGCCATTCTCCAATTGATGGGCATCCTTTCAATTTCCAGTTTCTTGCCATTACAAAAAGGGCTGCCACAAACATTTTGCACATGTGGGTCCCTTTCCCTCCTTTAAAATCTCTTTGGGATATAGGCCCAGTAGAAACACTGCTGGGTCAAATGGTATGCACAGTTTGATACAAGTTAGTGATTTTTAAAATATACAACTTGTCTTGGCCATGATCTAATTGAAATGAGATCCAGAACAAGGTGAGCTTTTCATACAAATGAAAGCAAGAATGGTTCCAGGACTTAGCCTCATGAGATCACACATTTTTTACTTCCTTTCTCCCTTTTTCATCCATGTCTTTCAATATTCTTTTAACATATCCAGTACTGTTGATGCAGATAAAAACAAGATCATGAAATCTCCATGACCCTGAAATTTAGAGACTTAACTTTGTACCCCTTAAAAAGTGGTATGGTGCAATGATTTATCATTAGTGAATTCATCACTAATGGTAGAATTTTTAGGTGCTCTTGCACCTGGCTCAAGTCAAGGCACATCACCTTAGCATATTAAGCACCTCCTATGCGCCAGGCACTATCCTAAACACTGGGGACGGAGACGTAGTGTGGAGGGAAAACAGTCTTTGATTACAAGAAGCTTATAATCTAATGTAGAATATGACACTAATATGTACAAACCAGGAAAAAAAATTGGTAACCTCAGAAGGAAGATATAAAGAAAATGTAAGGCTGTGAAAAACTTTTTTCAGGAAATTGGAAATTCTCTGAGACTTGGAAGACATCAAGAAATTCAGGGGCAGAAATGAGGAGGGAAAGCACTGAAGACATGGAGGAAGCATAGAGTCAGGAGATAGTATCTGAGAATTAGCAAGAAGGTCATTATCACTGTTTCACATAATACATAGAAAGAAGGAAGTTTTAAGAAGACTGGAAAGGTAGAAAGAAACTAAATTAAGAGGAGCTTTAAAAACAAAGCTGAAGAATTTATAACTGATCTTGGGGAGAAGAGAGAGCCACTGGAGTTTATGGAATGAAGCAGGGAGAAATTGGCCAGACCTGTGCTTCAGGAAAATCAGTTTTGAATGGAGGATAGACTGATTAAAAAAATTAACAGGCTACTACAATAGTCCAGCTAAAAAGTAATGAGTATGGAGTAGAAGAGTGGCAGTGGCAGAAGACATAAGTAAAAAAAAGATGTTAAAAGGGTAGAAAGGGCAGAATTTGACAAATAAGACATGGGGGAAAGAGTGAGAGACAGTGAGCACTCAAAGATGACACCTAATTTGTAAACCTCAAATGACTGGGAGGATGATGGTATCCTTGGAAATAATAGGGAAGTTAGCAAAAGGAGAAAGTTGAGGAAGAAAATAAGGAGTGAAGATAATTTCAGTTTTGGACATTTGGGGTTGAAAATATCTATAAGAGGGGCAGCTAGGTGGTGCAGTGGATAGAGCACCAGCCCTGAAGTCAGGAGTACCTGAGTTCAAATCTGGTCTCAGACATGTAACAGCTGTGTGACCCTGGGCAAGTCACTTAATCCCAATAGCCTCAACAAAAAAAATTTCTATAAGACAACCAGTTTGAGAATTCTGTTGGACATTTGATGCTGATAGACTGGAGGTCAGGAGAAAAGTTAAAGCTGCATCAGTGGTTGAGCTTCATCTAAATAAAGATGATCATTGAATCCATAGGAGCTGATGAGACCACTAAGTGAAATAGTATAGAGGGAAAAGAGAAGAGAAGAGAGCCCAAGTCAGAGCCTGAGAGGACCCTCCAGACATAGTGGGGATGATATGGATGAAGATCCAGTAAAGCAGACAAAGGAGTGGCCAGAGACATTGAAGGAGATCCAGGAGAGTAATGTCATGAAAACAGAGAAAGGAGAGCATTGAGGAGAAGACAGGGATCAATAGTGACAGGGCCACAGAAAAGAATTTTGGAGGAGTGACAGAGCCTCTCAACTCTGAATATTTGGAAGCCAGACTCTGCTGCTTATGGTTAAAGTAATTGTGAAATAACTTGAGGAACACATTCTAAAAAAGGAAGTTACGGTGGAGTTTCTAATCCCCCTTAGCTCAGATTTAAGGCAGTAAGATTCAGCACTAAAAAACAGAGGATAGCTCCCCATTCCAACTATTGAGGAGTGGGCAAAGTGAGAACTCAGCAGTGGAGACCCAGGACAGATCTTATGTCTACTGCACAGTTTGTAACCATGTCATGTATCAAGGTTTGATCTGGCTTTACAGATTAGAAACAGGAACCAGGTTAAGAGACATTGGCAGTGGGGGCCTTTTCACCTTCCTATTGGGGGCCTTTTCAGGCTGATAACCTTAAAGATGGACAAAATCATCTGGTCTCCTGGAGTGAATTGCTCTGCTTAGAGATTCAATGCCATTACTCTCTGTATGCATGCAAACACACACACACACACAGTTCTCTTCCCTTAATTTGTTTCAGTCACAAAGGTAACCAGCTCATTCCAATTAACACAGATTATGACCAAAGGCAAGGCTCAAGTGTCACAATGCAAATAAATGTAATAGGCATAGGAACCCAGGGAAGAACCAGGAACTCTAAAGTATCTCTAGCTCCAGTTAGGGGCTAATGTGATCATTGACAGATGGAAACCATGTGCCATCCTTCTTCCCTGTAACAGAAAGGGCTACTGATAATCCCTCAGTAAAATTTATCCTAAGATATTTATCCAGATGCTGATGGGAATAAATCAGGCAAACTCATCCAAACTCCTTTACCTGATCAATAGCATGGCTAACTCTCTAGAATTTGACACAAGAACAGAACCAAAAATTAACTAGAATATATGGCAACTGGTCTGCTCTGAACAACCAAGTTTAGAAAGGTAAGCCCATCCCCTTTTAGAGCATTCTACCCCATCACTTCTTGTTCCTCCTGCTCTTACAACTGCCCTTGGGAAATGGATGAAGTTCTTATTTCCAGGATGAATCAAAGCACAGGAGGGCACCTAATATTCCAGAACTCAAATCCATGGTAAGAACCTCCAAGGCATTTTGTGATTTACACCATGGAATGTTGGCTAGAGAAAACCAGACAGAGAGGAAGAAAATCATGTTGGCAAAGATAGATCAATAGCCATGTTCCCTAGTGCTGGTATCCAGGGTTAACTGTTTAAAGCTTCTGTTTTTCTGAGTATATTTGGCTTTGAAAAACATTTATTTTGCTTAGAAATACAAACAGATTTGTTAGACAAGGTTTGGAAATCTTATCCTTAAAGTATCATCCCACATTTTGCTTCTGCTCCCATATCTCACACATATTTATTCCTCTTCACCAGCTTGCCTCCCATTACTTTCACATCTTTTTTGTAATGCTTTAGGGATGCCTTTTATTTTACATCATAGTCACTTCTGCAAATATTAATGCCTCCAAATTAACTATTTCTTTTTTTTTTGCTTTTTGCTGAGGCAATTGGGGTTAAGTGACTTGCCCAGGGTCACACAAATTAACTATTTCTTGAAAAAAAAAACAATTAAGAAAAAGCACCTTAAGAAACGACCAACAGGAGGATTTCAGAGAGGACTGGAGAGACTTGCATGAACTGATGCTGAGTGAAATCAGCAGAACCAGGAGAACATTATACACAGCAACAAGACTATACGATGATCAATTTTGATGGACATGGTTCTCTTCAACAATGATGTGATTCAAACCAGTTGTTCAGCGATGAAGATAGTCATATACATCCAGAGAGAGGCCTGTGGGAACTGAGTGTGAACCACAACACAGCATTTTAACGCTTTCTGTGAATATTTCCATGCATTTTGTTTTCCTTCTTAGGTTGTTTTTTCTTCTTCTCTTTCTAGATCTGATGTTTCTTGTGCAGTGAGATAACTGTATAGATATGTATATATGTATTGTATTTGTCATATAATTTATCCTATTTAGCATGTATTAGATTACCTATCATCTAGGGGTGGGGGTGGGGGGAAGGAGGGGAAAAGCTTGGGGAAAAAAAGTTTTTGCAAAGGTCAATGTTGAAAAATCACTCATATGTTTTGTAAATAAAAAGCTTTATATATTAAAAAAAAAAGAAAAAGCGCCTAATCTAGTAACTATATTTGACAACATATACAACCTTCTATCCTGGTAATCCCCTGTCTCTCTGTCCCAGAGAAGAGAAGGCTGTATAATTATCTGTTTTCTGGGATTATTACTGACCATTCAGTAATCTAGAGTTCAATTTTCTTTTAGACATCTTTTTGTTTAAATTGTTGCAGTCATTCTGTCCACTGTTCTTTCATCTTGACTTACTCCATAGTAAACCACTTAACACAAATTTCTCCCTAAGGTTTTCTGAATTATTATATTTTTCTTATACAATGAAATACTGTTGTATTCATATATCAATGTTTGGGAACGGTATTTAATTTTTTTTAATTAACCAGTATGCTTTTTCTCTCCTTGCCAGCCTACCACCAATTGTTTAAAAATAAAGGAAATAAAATCTGTTTATAATACATATTTAATTAGTTATTTAGTTAGGCAAAACAAATTCTGAAAACAGCCAAGTCCAAAAACATGCATGCTTTATTCCACTTTATATATCTATTGTGTCCTTGTAAGGAAGTAGATGGATGCTTTATCACAAATCCTCTGAAATCATGGTCAATTATTGCACTATTAAGAGGTCTTCCATTTTTTCAAAAGTATTCAACTTTATAATATTGATATTAACTGTTTTCCTGATCCTTCTCACTACACTCTACATCAAACCAAATATCTTTCTAGATTTCTATAAAAACTATTCCTTTCATCATTTTAGAGCAAGATAGTATTCCATTGTATGCAGATGCCACAATTTATTCATTCATTTCCCCTTATTGATGGATAATTTGTAGTTGTTTGCCACTAAATAATTGTGTGATAATTTCCTTTTTCTTTGATCTTTTTGGGGCACAATACTAATAATGTTATTACTCAATAAAAGTTTAGTGATTTGGGGGGGGGCAGAGTTCCAAGTCACACTCTGGAATACCTCAATCACTTCATAACTCCAGAAATGATGTTGCAATATGCTTATTTTTCTTCAGCTTCTCTAGCAATTGACATTTTCCTTTTTTCTTATCATCCTTAATAATAAATAATGGTGGCTGGGAGGTGGAAAATCAGATTTATTCTCATTGAAATGATTTTGAAACATTTTTTTCACATGGATATGGATAGTTTTGATTTCTTCAATGGAACACTGACTTAATCATATTGAAAATATATCAATTGGAGAAATGGTTCTCATTCTTATAAATTTTAATCAATTCCTAATATGTCTAGAAAATAAGACTTTTATTAGACATTTGATATAACAATGGTTTCCCCCACTTAATCTGTTTCCATTACAGTGTTGGCAACCTTGAGTTTGCTTATTCAAAAACTTTACAATTTTATTGGATCAAAATTGTTCATTTTTTAAAATGATTTTTCCTATCCCTTATTTGTTCATAAAATCTTTCCCTCTTCATAGATCTAGAAACTGATTTGCCCCTTTTTCCTCTAATTTGTTTATGATATAGTCTTTTATATGTAAATTATTTATTCATTTGAAGCTAATCTAAGAGAACAGGGTTTTTTGGTTTTTTGTTTTGTTTTGTTTTTTAATTAAAACTTTTTATTTGCAAAACATATGTATGGGTAATTCTTCAACATTAACCCTCACAAAGCTTTCTGTTACAAATTCCCCCCTTACTCCCCACCCCTCCCCTAGATGGCAGGATATATACTACATGTTAATTATGTTAAACTACTTGACAAATCGAATATATGTATACATATTTCCACACATCATTTTTGTGCAAGAAAAATCGTATCTATAAGAAAAATCAGAGAAAGGAAACACAATGCAAGCAAACATCAATAGAGAGCATGCGAATGTTATGTTGTGGTCCACATTTCACATCCCTCTCTCTGGGTGTATATGGCTTTCTTCACTGAACAATTGGAACTGGTTTGAAACATTTCATTGATGAAGAGAGCCATGTCCTTCAGAATTGATCATCATATAGTATTGTTGTTGCTCTGTATAATGATCTCCTGGTTCTGCTCATTTCACTCAGCATCAGTTCATGCAAGTCTCTCCAGGCCTCTAAGAGAACAGTTTTTAAACCATTACTCAAGTTAAAGACACCCACTTTGTTTCCAGTACTTTTGCCACATAAAATGGTTTGTACTTTTATTTTGGCATATATTCATCTTGGAATTGATCAATTGGTATAAACACAATGATTACTTTTCTTATATAATTCTAAACTGTTATCTGGAATGGTAGAGATAATTCATACCTTCACCAACAGTGTATTTAAGTACTTTTTCCCACAATCATTCAAATTTTGGCTATCACCATTTTTTAATTTAAAGTTTAAAGCTCTTTCTTTCTTTTCCCCATTTCTAGCTTTTTTAGAATGCAAGATAAACAAAACCCATTACAAACATGTGTGTGTGTGTGTGTGTTATGCTAAAGAAATTTCCATTGGCTATAACCAAAAAGGGGAGGAAAAGTTCTTGCTGCGATAGATGTGATTTGGAGATTTATCCAACACAGGGTGACTGTGCTCAATTATTTTTGTTTATTGTATGCCTAATCTATTCCACTGATGCATTTCTTACCCATTATCAATTGTTGTGCAATTACAACTCTGTAGTATAAGTTCAGTTCTGCTGCTGTTAGACCCTCTTACTTGCCTTGATTTTTCAATGCTTTCCATGATATTTTTGCTCCTCCAGATGAATTTTGTTGCTTTTTTCCTAACTTTATAATGTAATTCTCAAGTAGTTTGATTGACATAGTACTGATTAAGTAAATTAATTTAGATAGTGTGTTTTTATTATATTGTAGCTTAGCCTGTACATGAACAATTGATATTTCTCCAATCTCTCTTTTTATTTGTGTCAAAAGTGTTTTGTAATTCTAGTCATATAGTTTTTATATGTGTGTATTGGCTGGTAGATTCTCGAGTATTTAAAACTGTAGTTATTTTAATTCATATTTCTATACCTCTTTCTGTTAGATTTTGATGGTAACCTATAAAAATGCTGAGTATTTGTATGGATTTGCTTATAGATTTTAAATATACTGATGTTCTTAGTGATTTAGATTAGTTTTTTAGTTGACTTTCTAGAATATTCTAAGTAAGTTACCATATAATCTGCAAAAAGTGATAGCTGTGTTTTCTCCTTTTCTTTGTGGCTTCATTTTCTTTTTCTTGCCTTATCAGTATACTTAGCATTTCTAGTAGAATATTGACTTGTAATGGTGAATGGAAAATGTGCCATAATCCTGACCTGATGGAATGGTTTTCAGATTTTTTGTTTTCTAGTCCAACTGTTTGTGGTCCTATTTGGGATTTGTTTGGCAAATATACTGGAGTGACTGCAATTTCCTATTCCAGCTCATTTTATAAAAGAGGAAAGTATGGGAGACAAGGGTAGATGACCTGCCCAGGGTTACTAAGTGTCTAAGGTTGATTTCAACATTTCTAATGTAGAAGGTCAGTATTAAATAAGTCCCTGTACAAGTAGAGTCCAGTCCAAGTATTACTTGAGACCTGTTCTCTATAAGGGCATGCAGTTCAAAGTATTGGCTCATGACTTTCCCTGACAGGTATAAAAGACATAGTTGAGATAAATTGAAGGTGTTTTGGTGTGCAATGAATGTAATTGGAACAAGGCATCACAAACTATGCAATTTATGACTTTGTTAGATAAGTAATCTGTAATGCTAATTGCTAAAATTTATGATTTTGTTAGATAAGTGTTTTGTTACTACTAATTGTTCCAATTTATGACTCTGTTAGATAAGTAGATTATTACTGCTAGTTACTGTTTAATGTTAAATATCAACCTGGAATGTGGGAAGTGATGTATACTTGTAACCTTAAATGTACACTAAGTATCCTGAAAAAATTTGGCATTATTAGAGAGTAGATAAATACTGGCTCTCAGATCAAAAAAAAAACAGAAAACTTAGACAAATCCCACCTGCTTTATGCAGCTTAAATTTGTAACTCTTACTATTCATTGGAACTGGAGTCCAACATTCTTCCATGCCTCCTTACTTCTTTCCCATACCCCTTGTCCACATAGTGTATCATACTCCATACATTTCAGATGCTCTTTAATTTTTAAATGTTACACACTTCTGAGATCTCTTGGGGTTTAGAAGTCTTTCTTTCTAAAGGACCACACCCATATCACTCTGACTTTCATTGATTGGCCAATATAGACTCCCAGGCTAAATCCCAGGTGAACATTACTTGGATCCTGATTCATTCAGAATGAATATAAATTGAAAGCATGTCTCTTTTGGACAGAAATACTGAGAATCTTCCCCTCCCAGGTTTATTTTATTTATTCATTTTATCTTTGACCAGATGAAAGAGGCCATTCTTTGCTTCAATTGAAACCTAACCTTAATCACTAAATGGGTGTGATCTCAGTCAAACGGAGGCATGTTGAAGAATTTATCTTATATAGACCCTGAATACTAGGTAATAAAGTCTTAACCAACCACCCTGTTTTCATATGAGAGTAATATTTTTTTAAAAAGATGACATGATAAATTACAAGTAGCTTCATATAATTCCTTCTTTTAAAAATAAAGAGAAAAGAAAAGTTTAAAAAAAGACAGCTTAAAAAGGCCAACTTCTCTAACTACAGCCAAAGCCATCTCCAGTTCCCCTGATCTGTTTCTGCCACTGGATCCAGATGGCTATGGAGAATAAAGTGAGGCTGATGGATGACCTTGCACAGCCTTCCCTCACTTAAGTCTAATTCAGTTGAATATCATGACATTATCTCCCTTATGTCATAGTTCTCTTCGAGAATGAAAGACAGACAACAATATTGAAGTTATCATGTAGATTTATTTTTTCCTTCTTCTTTCTTCTTTCCCCATCCCTATATTGGTACCATTAGACATAGACAGATAGACAAACAGAGAGATAGATATAAAATTATTCTATAAATACTTCCACTCATGAATTCTTTCTCAGGAAAACTTTAGAATCATTTTCTTGGTCTGTCATGAATTGGAAATCATTTTACCTAGAGTCAGGACATTGGACAAATTGAACTCCTAAAGCCCACTTTTCAGAGAGAAACTCTCTGGATGGCCTGAGAGAGACCATCTATATTAATGCCAAATGAGTAAGAAGTCTCCCTCATCCACTGCTCTTGGGTCTAGCTGATCAGGTAGGCCCTCCCCCATGGCTTAATTCTGGACATAGTCATAAATAAACAACTCCTGTAAAGGATGACAATTGCCAGTACTGCTGGCCAAGACCTCCCTGCCAAAAAAATGGGCATCTACCCCTCACAACCCTTGTTGGCTTAGTAAATGTCTTTGAGCAGAAATAAGAGAAAAGGATTAGGTAGTTTGAAGACAAAGGAGATTAAATGTTTCTCTCAAATTCCATTGTCTCTGGCATCTTTATAAGCCTTGGTATAGGTGGTTTCATCAACACTTTCCCCTTCTCCGCAAGAAACCTCTCCATACTTCTTCAGCAAAATGAAGTTCCCAGTTTTTCTCCTCCTAACTACTCTGGCTGGAGTTTTGATGGGAGCTGGTGTGTATGGCCCTTCAACAGAGTCCTAGGGCTCCAAAGAAGACCTGAGACCAATTATTCCAGATTCCCATCTAAAGAATAAGATACTTACAGTTCCTGGAATCATATCAATCTTCTCTAAGATCAATTACTGATCCATAGAAAGTTCCAAATATTGTTTGGTTGTTTTTCACTTGTGTCTGACCCTTTGTGACACCATCTAGGGTTTTCATGTCATGGATAGTGAAATGGTTTGCCATTTCCTTTTCTATCTTATTTTATAGTTGAGGAAACTGAAGCAAACAGAGCTAAATGATTTACCAAGGATCACACAGCTAATAAGTACCAGAAGTTAGATATCCAGATATCAAGAAGATAAATCTTCCTCACTCCCAATCTAGCATTCTATCCATTGTGCCACCTTTAAATAAAAACCAATCATTTTAGAAAAAAAGCTTTAAAATACAACTTTTTAAAGAGTTGCATTACATTTTGAAATGTGTTTTAAATCATGGGCATATAATTTATTTAACTCTAATTATGAGAAACTATATTATATGCTGAAATATAAATTTCAACTGATGCCAGAGAGATTTCATATTTACCGCCTCTCTGTTGGGTTGTCCATTTAAATTTATATATATATATATATATATATATATATGTATATATATATATGTATATATATATATATGTGTGTGTGTATGTATATATATATATATATATATAAAGCACTACTATCAAAAGACCAGAAATAATTATTTCTTGTCTCCTAAAGGCTCTTGGTGTCATTCCTTATAAGTGAAATGAGAAACTGAGGACTTCTCAGAATAATGACTGTGAGAGACTGGTGTGGTTTTTCATTGGGAATCACTACTGCAGGAAGAGATTAATTGTGGCTTTTGAGAACATCAAAGGCAGACCAGACTTTGAACTTATTTGCAAAAGGTCTGCTTGATATTTGTGTGATGAGTGGGCTGGAAATGCCTTGATCTAGAGATTGGCAGGTTCTGGGAGCCGGGCCTCCCTCCTCTCTCTATAAAGCATATGCTCAAATGGGAAAATTGGGCCTCCTTCTTCTCCTTGGCTTGTCCCGGAGGAGAATGACAATCCAGAATTTCCCGAGACTTTTTTTTTAAAGCTTATTTGCAAAATGTATGTATGGGTAGTTCTTAAACATTGACCCTTACAAAGCTATCTGTTACAAATTTTCTCCCCTAGTCCCCTCCTCTCCCCTAGATGGCAGGAAGTCCACTACATGTTAAATATGTTAAAATACTTGACAAGTTGAATATATGTATGCATATTTCCACACTTACCTTGCTGTGCAAGAAAAATCATATCTACAAGAAAAAAATCAGAGAAAGGAAACACAATGCAAGCAAACATCAATAAAGAGCATGAAAATGTTATGTTGTGGTCCACATTTCATATCCCTCCCTCTGGGTGTATATGGCTTTCTTCACTGAACATTTGAAACATTTCATTGTTGAAGAGAGCCATGTCCATCAGATTGATCATCATATAATCTTGCTGTTGCCATGTATAATGATCTCCTGGTTCTGTTCGTTTCACTCAGCATCAACTCAAGCAAGTCTCTCCAGACCTCTCTGAAATCATCCTGCTGGTCATTTCTTATACAACAATAATATTCCATAACATTCATACGCCATAATTTATTCAGCCATTCTCCAATTGATGGGCATCCATTCAGTTTCCACTTTCTAGCCACTACAAAAAAAGGCTGCCACAAACATTCTTGCACATGTGGGGCCCTTCCTTCCTTTAAGATCTCTTTAGGATATAAGCCCAATAGAAACACTGCTGGGTCAAAGGGTATGCACAGTTTGATAATTTTTTGAGCATAGTTCCAAATTGCTCTCCAGAATGGTTGGATCCATTCACAGTTCCACCAACAATGTATCAGTATCCCAGTTTTCTCACATCACCTCCAACACAGATCATTATCTTTTCCTGTCATTTTAGCCAATCTGACAGGTGTGTAGTGGTACCTCAGAGTTGTCTTAATTTGCATTTCTCTGATCCATAGTGATTTGGAGCAGCTTTTCATATGACTAGAAATGGTTTTAATTTCATCATCTGAAAATTGTCTGTTCATATCCCTTGACCATTTATCTACTGAAGAGTGGCTTGAACTCTTATAAATGTGAGACAATTCTCTATATATTTTAGAAATGAGGCTTTTATCAGAACCCTTAAATGTAAAGATGATTTCCCAATTTATTGCTTCTCTCCTAACCTTGTCTGCATTAGTATTGTTTGTACAAAAACTTTTTAGCTTAATATAGTCAAAATTATCTATCTGGTGTTCAATTAAGAGTTCCAGATCTTCTTTGGACATAAATTTATTCTATCTCCACAGGTCTGAGAGCTAAACTATCCTATGTTTCTCCAATTTTCTTATAATATCACTCTTTATACCTAAATCATGAACCCATTTAGATCTTATCTTAGTATATGGTGTTAAGTGTGGGTAGAGCTCTAATTTCTTCCACACTAGATTCCAATTTTTCCAGCAATTTTTGTTGAATAGTGAGTACTTATCCTGAAAGCTGGGGTCTTTTGATTTATCAAATACTAAATTGCTATAGTTGTTGCCTAGTTAGTTAACTTAACCAGTACCAAATGGTTTTGATGACCTCTGCTTTATAATAAGAGTTTTAGATCTGGTACAGCGAGGCCACCTTCATCTGTCTTTTTTTCATTAATTCCCTTGAAATTCCTGATCTTTTGTTCTTCCAAATGAACTTTGCCACTATTCTTTCTAGATCTGTAAAATAATTTCTCAGGAGTTTGATTGGTATGGCACTAAATAAGTAAATTAGTTTGGGTAGCACTGCCATTTTTATTATATTCACTTGGCCTACCCATGAGCACCTGATGTTTTTCCAACTGAATACATCTGACTTTATTTGTGTGAAAAGTGTTTTGTAGTTTAGTTTGCATAGTTCCTGACTTTTCCTTGGCAGATATATTCCCAAATATTTTATACTATCAACAGTTATTTTGAAGGGAATTTCTTTTTGTATCTCTTGCTGATGAATTTTGTTGGTGATATATAAAAATGCTACTGATTTATGTGGATTTATTTTGTATTCTGCAACTTTACTAAAGTTGTGAATTGTTTCTAGTAGTTTTTTAGCTGAGTCTCCAGGGTTCTCTAAGTATACCATCATATCATTTGCAAAGATTGATAATTTGGTTTCCTCATCACCTACTCTAATTCCTTTAATCTTTTTCTTCTCTCATTGCCAAAGCTAACATTTCTAATACAATATTAAATAGTAATGGTGACAATGGGCAGCCTTGTTTCACTCCTGATCTTATTGGGAATGGGTCTAGTTTGTCCCCATTACATATGATGCTTGCTGATGGTTTTAAGTAGATGTTATTGATCATTTTAAGGAAAAGCCCATTTATTCCTATACTCTCTAGTGTTTTTAATAGGAATGGGTGTTGGATTTTATCAAATGCTTTTTCTGCATCTACTGAGATACTCATATGATTTTTGTTAGTCTGGATATTAATATAATTGATTATGCTGATAGTCTTTCTAATATTGAACCAATCCTGCATTCCTGGTATAAATCCCACTTGTATTATCCTGTGTATTATCCTGGGGATAACTTTCTGTAATCTCTGCTAATATCGTATTTAAAATTTTTGCATCAATATTCATTAGGAAAATTGGTCTATAGTTTTCTTTCTCACTTTTCACCCTACCTGGTTTAGCTATCAGCACCATATTTGTATCATAGAAAGAATTTGGTAGTATATCTTCTTTCCCTAATTTTTCAAATAGTTTATATAGTATTAGACTTAATTGTTCTTTGAATGTTTGGTAGAATTTACATGTAAATCCATCTGGCCCTGGATATTTTTTCTTAGGGAGCTGATTAATAACTTGTTCTATGTCTTTTTCTAAAATGTGGCTATTTAAATCATTTATTTCCTCTTCTGTTAACCTTGGCAATCTATATTTTTGTAGATATTCCTCCATTTCATTTGGATCATCAAATTTATTGGCATAAAATTGGGCAAAGTAACTCCTAATAATTACTCTAATTTCCTTTTCATTGGAGGAAAGTTCTCCCTTATCATTTTTGAGACTAACAATTTGATTTTCCTCTTTCCTTTTTCTAATCAAATTAACCAAAGGCTTACCTATTTTGCTGGTTTTTTCATAAAACCAATTCTTAGTTTTATTTATTAATTCAATAGTTTTCTTATTTTCAATTTTATTAATCTTCCCTTTTATTTTCAGAATTTCCAATTTGGTATTTAATTGAGGGTTTTTAATTTGTTCTTTTTCTATTTTTTTTTATAGTAAGCCCAATTCATTGATCTTCTCTGTCTCTATTTTATGCAAGTAAGCATCTAGAGATATAAAATTACCCCTTATAACCTCTTTGGCCATATCCCACAAATTTTGGTATGTCGTCTCATTATTGTCATTCTCTTGGATGAAATTATTTATTATGTCTATGATTTGCTCTTTCACACATTCATTCTTTAGGATTAGATTATTTAATTTCCAATTAACTTTTGGTCTATTTTCTCCTGGCCTTATATTGCATGTGATTTTTATTGCATCATGATCTGAAAAAGATATATTTACTATTTCTGCCTTTCTGCATTTGATTTGGAGCTTTTTAGGCCCTAATACATGGTCAATTTTTGTATAAGTTCCATGAACCACAGAGAAAAAAGTAAACTCCCTACTGTCTCCATTAAATTTTCTCCAGAGAGCTATCATATTTAACTTTTCTAACAATTTGTTTACCTCCCTAATTTCTTTCTTATGTATTTCGTGGTTTGATTTATCTAATTCTGAGAGAGCAAGGTTGAGATCCTCCACTAATATAGTTTTGCTGCCTATTTCTTGCATTTCTCTTAATTTCTCCTCTAGGAATTTGGATGCTATACCACTTGGTGCATATATGTTTAGTATTGATATTGCTACATTATCTATGGTACCCTTTATTAAAATATAGTTTCCTTCCTTATCTTTTTTAATTAAATCTATCTTTGCTTTTACTTGATCTGAGATCAGGATTGCTATCCCTGCTTCTTCTTTTTTTTTTTTGTTCACCTGAAGCATAATAACTTCCGCTCCAGCCTTTTATTTTCACCCTGTATGTGTTTCTATGCTTTAGATGTGTCTCTTGTAAACAACATATTGTTGGATTCTGGTTTTTAATCCAGTCTGCTATCCACTTCCGCTTTATGGGAGAGTTTATCCCATTCACATTCACAGTTAAAATAACTAATTCTATATTTCCTTCCATCTTATTTGCCCAAGTTATGTTTTTCTCTTTCCTTTCCCCTTTCTCCCTTCCCCCCTCCCCAGTATTTTGCTTTTGATGACCACCTCCCCCAAACAATCCTCTCCCCTTTAGAGCCCCTCCCCATTTTTTGCTCCTTGCCCCTGATTCTTCTAATTTCCCTTCTACTAGTCTATCCCTTTCTTTTCCTCCTTTCCCTCCCACTTCCCTATAAGGAAGGACAAGTTTCTCTGTGAAACCAAATGTGTCTGATATACACTTTTAGAGCCCAATCTGATGAGAGTAAGATTTACATAATGCTCATTTCCCTCCCTTCTTTCCCTCAATTATATTAGGTTTTCTTTGCCTCTTCATGAGATTTTACCTTATTTTTACCTTCTTTTTTTAAACCTTATTTTACCACCCTTTCCCTTTTCCCCCCAGTATGATAGCCTTTCCCTCTCTGGTTTTCTTTCTCTTATTATCAAAGTAATATCAAATTATACCCCCAATCTTTAAGTATCCCCATAGTAGAAATAAAGTTCTCAAGAGTCCTTTCCTTTTTACATTTTTTTAATGCTTCTCTTGAATTCTGTGTTTGGAGGTCAAATTTCTTGTTCAGATCTGGTCTTTTCATTAGAAATAGGTGAAATTCACCTACATCTTTAAGTGACCATTTTCTTCCCTGGAAGATAATGCTCATTCTAGCTGGATATGTTGTTCTTGGCTGTAATCCAAGTTCCTTTGCCTTTCAGAATATCTAGTTCCAGGCCCTTTGATTCTTCAATGTGGAGGCTGACGGATCTTGTGTGATTCTAATTACAGTTCCTCAGTATTTGAATTGTTTCTTTCTAGCAAAATCTTTTCCTTAGTGTGATAGTCCTGAAATTTAGCTGCGATATTCCTTGGGGATTTAATTTTAGGCTCTCTTTCAGGAGGTGATCGGTGAATTCTTTCAATAGTGATTTGCCTTCTGATTCTAAAACATCAGGCAGTTTTCTTTCAAGATTTCTTGGAAGATAGTGTTTAGATTCTTTTTTTCATCATGGCTTTCAGGAAGTCCAATAATCCTTTGATTGTCTCTCCTCAATCTATTTTCCAAGTCAGTTCTTTTTCCTAGGAGATATTTCATATTTTCTTCTGTTTTTCTTTTCTTTTCTTTTTTTTTTGCTTTTTGCTGAGGCAATTGGAGTTAAGTGACTTGCCCAGGGTCACATAGCTAGGGAATGTTAAGTGTCTGAGGCCAGATTTGAACTCAGGTCCTCCTGACTTCAGGGCTGGTGCTCTATCCACTGCACCACCTAGCTGCCCCTTCTTCTATTTTTTCATTTTTTTTTGTTATTTGACTGATTCTTGGAGTCTCATTGAGTCATTCACTTCCATTTGTTCAATTCCAATTTTTAATGTATTATTTTCTTCAGTCACCTTTTTTAGCTCCTTTTGTAACTGGCCAAATGAATTTTTTTGTTCATTGCAGACTTTTCCCAATTCACCAACTTTGTTTTTCATTGAATTGTTATCTTTTTCCAATTCACCAATTTTGTTTTTCAGTGCATTTTGTCTTTTTCCATTTCACCAATTTTGTTTTTTCAGTGAATTGGTGTCTTTATCATATCTCTTTTGGAGGGCATTATATCCTTCTTGCACTGATCTCAATTCATTTCCCCATTTTTCATCTAACTCTCTTTTGAGATTCTTTTTGCAGTCTTCCAGGAAAGCCTTGTGAAGGGGGGGGCAGCTCATGACCGCCTTTGTGGCTTCCTCTGTAGTTGCTTTAGGAACCTCAAGATTTGGGGTCTGCCCTTCTTTCTCTCCATAAAAGCTGTCTATGGTGAGAGCTCTTTTCTGTTTCTTACTCATTTTTTTTTAAAGCTTGGGGTCTGTATAAAGCAGAGAAGTGGTGGCTGTGGTAATTTGCCCTGGGGCAATTTGGCTAATTAACTTCTGGTACTGGGCTCTCTGGGGTAGGACCGGCATTTGCAATGGGTTACAGACTACCTTTTACAAAAGGCAGATCTGCCAGAGCATCTGCCTGCAATCAGGGCTGAAATTCCCAAGAAATTCTCAGATAGACTCCCTAAGTATTTAAAATCTGCCATGCTGAGTCCCGCCCAGCTTCCTGCCCTGTCTCTTCTGGAGCTGCGCCTGAACTCAGTGAACTGCCTGACCCCCTACCAGACTGAAACAGACCTGTTCTGGAGCTTTTGTAAGGTACCTTCTTCAAGGAATGTTTTGTAGTCCAAATATTTGTGGGTTCTTTGACTTAAAAATCAGTTCAGAGGCTTAATCTGCTATTGGTTTGAGAGAAGGTCAGAGCAGGACACAGAGAGTCGTGTCTTCACTTTGCCATCTTGGATCCACCCCCCTCTAATAAACTTGTAATCTTCAGTTTGAGAGATCTCTGAGTAATGATTTTGAGTCAGGAGTCACATTTTTATCCCACACACTTATCTATTCAAATAAACATATTAGAATAAATATTTTATGATCTAAGCTAGTTGTCCATTTGAAAGAGATGCCCAGCCAAGTCTTGAAAGAAAATATTAGAGAGAAAGAGCATCAAGAGGGAAAAGATAGGTGGGTAGAGATGCTGAATAAACATAACAACAAGGGCCAAGAATTGAGAAGGGATTCCCTCAATCCTAGGAGCTCCCTATTTGCCAGGGTGGGAAGGAAAAGACCATGACAGCTTTAGATCTAGAGTGCTGAGCTCTCCTGGTGCTAGGTGGCTGATATGGAATCCAGGAAGACCAGGGAAAATAAGGTCAAGCAAGTCACTTAACCTCTCAGTGTTCTCTGAGACTATACCTTGTCAATGCAATGAAAAATGAACTTACCTACATTGAGAAAGAGAAAGAAGACAGAGACTAACAGAGAAAGAGAGGTAAAAGAGAGAAAGAAAAAGGAGAAAGAGAGAAAGCAAGAAAGACAAAGGAAAGGAAGAAAGAGAAAGAGAAAATGAAGAAAAAGAGAGAGAGAAGGTAGACAGGAAACAGGAAGGAGAAAGAGAAAGAAAGATTCCTCTACAAGGAGTTTCCTGCATCAAAATTCACAGAATCAGAGACAGGGTTCTCTCTCCCCTAGAATAAACATAAATTAATATACAATAAAAAAGAAGCAAAATATTTCTGTTACCATACCTACATGTGTTCTCCTTTACTTTCTTACCATCTATTGGCTTCCACGATAACCTGACTAACCATAAGCTATCATTTGTTTCAGTGCTCAGATTGTGATGCATCCTCAGTGCTAGCAGGAGAAATTCAGATTCTGCAATGAATAGCAATGAGAACATTTTCAGATTTCCTAATACTGCCATGAAAGATATTTCCTAAAAGGAGATTCACTGTTTGTAGAAATTGCTTCTACCAGTGATGGCTGTTAATGCTTTCTCTGAGACTTAGCCTTCAAGAACTGCCCCAAAGCCCTCAAGAGCACTAGTGGTATAGGAGTTTCCTTTACAGGTACAGGTACCTGTAATCAGGAAGAACTGTATTCAATGGCATTTCCTGTCCAAAGTCTATTGAGATTGCTTTGGCTAACCAAGTGCATCTTGGTTCAGCTACAAGAGTTCTTCAGTCTGTAGAAACATAGAGGCCCCTTTTCTGAATGTGGTTTTTAAATATATATGTGTATATATATGTGTGTGTATGTGTGTGTGTGTGTAGCTATACAATATAATATACAAGACAACAAAGGAATCCAAGAGAGTAAAAATAAACAAAAAACAAATAAATACAATAAAGATATAAAATTGCCCCATTCCAATTATTCATTCCCATGAAATGTATCCATGCTTGGGGGTCTGTGGGCCCCAGATAAAAAAAACTTCTGATTTGCAAAAAAAAATTTCTCAATATATAAGTGGAAAGATTGCAATTGGATATTGGAAAGAACTTCTTGGCAGAAATATGCATGAGAAAGAGAGAATCCTTTGAGCTCTCTCTCTTTCCAGAACCTCGGGTCTGAGACTTTTCCCTCCTAAATTTGGAACTGCAGACCATAAGGCAGCTGGTAAGAGAAGGGGGGGAAGCCTTCTTTATGGATTTAATTTTATTTCTCTAAGACTAATTATACTTTCTCTATCAACCTCAGAAGATGGTTGTGTGGAAAATTCTATAAACATGAGAGCTATCGTAAATTATCTCAATTTTCTCAGTTCTCTTTTATTTCACTTATTTATGTTCAAGACTTTCCCCCTTATTAGAATATATATTTAAGGAAAGAAATGTGCCTAGTTTTTTCTTAATACTTAAAATTTGTATTCTATTGCAACAGAAATACAAAAGTAGATTTTCCATGAATGCTTGTTTCCATGAGAGAAGTGGCTGTGACTTGTTGTGCATACCATAGGGAGCACATAAGGCACTTCAGTAATGCAAATATGGCATCATGCCATTCATCTATCTTCAGGCATTTATTATCATTTACTATATGCCACATTGAATTTACAAATAACAAAAATGAAACAACTATTACAAATTCAACAAGAGTTTATAGCAAGAGTGCAATGTCACTGATGCCCACCAGGTAAAGTGATACTCAGGCCATAAAGCAACACTACCTGGCTTACACATGCAAGAGCCCCAGTATTCTGCCTGCCCAGGCTACTAGGACTCTAAATTGATGTGACACTAAGGATGATGTGAAATATTGATTTAAAATTGTTATATGTTTCTTTAATATATGGCTCCTTATCCTTCAATGGGAATTTCTGTTTGTGTCCAAAGCCTTAATACAGGACTCAAACTCCCCAAGTCTATTGTGCTCACCTCCATGGTAGCAAAGACAATCAATATGACTGAAATAGCTTTCTGTGTCCTACATCCCAAGTAAAAGAATGAAAGTTTCTCAAAAATAATGAAATTGAGAAGTAGTGATTCTAGCTCTCCACATTTACATCACCTTTTCCTCCTCCTCCAGGCATTTTCTTATTGCAGAAACACATAGTCTCAGACAACATTACCTCCCACTCCTCTTTTATGGATTCTTGTTCATTACATTCAAAATATAATTGGGAAGCAATTTGGAGGAGGGAGAGGTTCGAGGAGAACATTTGATAGTTATCAATAATTCCTTGAAAGTTCTCCCAATCCTAAAATTATCATCATCCCAGGTCCTAAAGAAAATAAGAATTTGGAATACAAAAGGTGACAATCTGTAAAATCATGGTGTGAATTGACTGAATTAATGAATGGATACTGGAGGGCCTTCTGGAGCAGGGAGAGAACCTCACTATTCCACCACCCAGTCCCACATAAAGGGGACTCCATCACTTAAATGCACTTTGCAGATATTGCAGGGTTTGCTTGTTCTTGCACATTGGGGCATCAAACAAGACTATTGACACCACTTTTTTCTGACACCATGTGTTCACATAATATCTGTGTCACATTTTAGTAATTCTTATACAATTTCATTATTATTGTTGTTGTTGTTGTTGTTGTTATATTTCTTACAGTGATCTGTGATTAGTGATCTTTGATGTGGCTATTATATTTGCTTTTGGGAGCCACACCCATATAAGATGGCAAATTTAATCAATAAATGTTGCGTATGTTCTGACTGCTCCACCATCCAGCTGTTTCCCATCTCTCTCCCTTCTCCTTCCTCCTCCATATTCCAGATGAACACAATGATATTGAAATTAGCTCAATTCTAACCCTACAATGAACTCTAAATATTAAAATAATAGAAAGTATCCCTCTATGTGGCAAATTTCATTGTTATCATTTTTTTTTGAAGACCACAGCTAGTCCAACTTTCAGCAACCACTACTCTGATCAGTCAGCAGCCATCAACATGGAAGCAAGACCCTCCATGACCATCACAACTTGCTGAAGTTCAGATAATGGTTAGCAATTTTTTAGCAATAAAGTATTTTTAATGAGGCTTATAGGAAGTGCCATAGTGAACAGAGTGCCAGGATCAGAGTCAGGAAGATTTGTTTTCTGAAATTCAAATCTGACCTCATACAATTACTATCTGTATGATCCTGGGTAAATCACTTATTCTCTTGGTTGCCTCAGTTTCTTCATCTATAAAATGGGGTAGAGAAGGAAATGGCAAACCACTGCAGTATCTTTGCCACAAAAACACCAAGTAGTGTCACAGAGTCAAATATGATTGAAACATGATTGAATGACATTTTTAATTAAAGTTTTAAATTTTTTTAGACATTTTAAGAACACAAGTATTCATTCTATACAGTTTGACCAGTAGGGTTTCTTAGTAAAAAATGCTTTCGATATTATCATTAATAGGCAAAAATTCTGCCCAGGGTGGGTCTTGCTAATGCAAATGTAGCTTAACTAAAGCTCCATTTATATAAGTAAATATAATTTGAAAAGGTTTTAATTTCACTCATCTAAAAAACTCCCAAATGGGAAACCTACTCTAAGAAAATAGGACCTTTTCTTTTTTATTATTATTAATTGTTTTTTTCTTTCTGGTTGTACATATGTTAACTGTTTTAACACACATTTCTTTATGAATCATGTTGGCAGAGAAAAATCAGAACAAAAGGGAAAACTATCAGAGAAAAAAAACAGAAAAAAAATGAACATAGCTTGTGTTGATTTCCATTCAATCTCCATAGTTCTCTTTCTGTATACAGATTCAAATTTTATTGCGATTGCCTTGGGTACATTTTTTATACTTAATACTACTGCACATTTAATAGACAGAAGTATATTATATATATAACTTGTATATACATTGGGAAGTCAAAAAATGTATGTGATTCACTTTATTGCAATACTCACTTTATTGTTATGGTTTAGAACTGCACCTGCAGTATGCCTAAGGCATACCTGCACTGCCCTTTCCTATAAAGGAGATGTCTTTTTCTAGAAGAACAAACTGCTGCTCTGTCCAAAAAAATTCCTTCTTTTATTGAACAAGGCCCCCAAAATTCTTGACCTAGAGAGTGATTTCTTTAAGCTTGGCTACTACTTAGATACCTTTCACTCTCCACCTTAAGGGAGGGAGAAGTTCAGTACCACAAAGTTTAAAAATTGATCTGCAGCTGGACAGGAATCTGATACACCAGTCCCAGAAATGGGCCCACAGAACACTGCTACAGAGAACACTGCCCCGCAATCCACTCCAGCCTCAACAAAGACAACTTCAGCTGCCCAAAGGTCAACAGAATCTAATGTGTCTCTTGTTCATTTCATTCTGGGTATGGGTATAAACATACTCAGAGTCACAGGTCTTTGAGTGGAGGGAGGGAAGCAGTACATTTGGTTTGTTCTGGTACTTCCTTGTCTTATGTCTTGAGCATTTTGGGGGGAAAGAGGCAGCAAGTTCATTCCACTTGGAGTCAGGAAATCTGTTTTCTAATCCCACACTTGCTAGTTGAGTGATGTTGGGGAAATCATTTAATATCTCTGAGTCTCAGTTTCCTCATCTTAAAAAGAAATAAATAGTATCTGAGAGGGAAAGGGAAGCTTTAGTGATCCTTTCCATTAAGAGTTTTACTCCTCCTGGAGGTGGGGTACTAGAGAGAAAGCTTTGAGAACTTCTGTCATCTCCTACACAGCACCAACTATTTCTGATGCAGGAATCACTGAAGACATAATAAAGGGATTTAATGAGATTAAGGATGAGTATATTCAACATAGGCCCCAGAATGAATCCCTACCTGATCCCCTTTCCAGGCCTGTAACCTTCATGTCCAACCCCTAAAATGAATAGGACATTCTCTAAACCTAAGCAAAAGATATGAAATTATCTTGGAAGCTGAAGTTAGCTAAGTCTTTTTTCTTTTTTTTTTTTTTTGAGGCAATTGGGGTTAAGTGACTTGCCCAGGGTCACAGAACTAGGACATGTTGAGTGTCTGAATTGAACCAGATTTGAGCTCAGGTCCTCCTAACTTCAGGGCTGGTGCTGTCTCCATTGTGCCACCTAGCTGCCCCTAAGCCTTTTCATTTGGGAACAGTGCATAACATTGAACTTTCTCAGACCTCCCCAAGGTCAGACAGGAAACAAGCATTTCTTAAGCAGGTCTTATATGTTAGGCACTGGGCTAAATACTGGAAATATGATGAAAGACAAAAAAATTCTACAAAACTGCAGTCTCCAACCTTAAGAAGCTTATATTAGGGAGAAACAAGATATAAATATCTAGATAAATGCAAGATATAGAGAAAGACTATATGACAATAATCTGGACTAGGTAAAGCTTCTGCAGAGGCGGGACTTGAAAGAACACCAGGAAGAGGACAGAGCATTCTAGGCAAGGAGAGTGGCCAGCACAAAGGAAAGGGATGGAAGATGGCATAACCTAAATGAGGAATTGAAAGCAGAGCAGGTCCCTTCAGACCTAAATTTATTCTTTGACTCTATTTCCTTTCTGAATTTTAATCTACCAAGCAGGAGGACATGTCTCTCAGTCCATAATATGTCCATCCTGTATCATTCTGGCAGATGTTCTAAACTCTGCCCCCAACTCTAGGCACAGAGTGGTATGGGGGGGGTTGGTCCCAGTGAAAGAGAAGATCCGGGGTGACCAAGGAGCCCTGGCTACTTCAGCTTCATATTGCAGTCATGACCTCTTTCTATTTTTCTTGTTTCTAGAAATATTGAATAGAAGAATCAGAACAATTTTTGGCTGAGAGGCAGTAAAATATGAACCTGTGGGAAGCATTCTTTAAAAGGATTTCTTAAAGTAAATCATTAAAAATAGATTTGCAGGGCGGCTAGGTGGTGCAGTGGATAGAGCACCAGCCCTGAAGTCAGCAGGACCTGAGTTCAAATCTGACCTCAGACACTTCCTAGCTGTGTGACCCTGGACAAGTCACTTAACCCCGATTGCCTCAACAAAAAAAAAAAATAGATTTGCACAAATCTAAATCATTGAACCAGAACATCAAATCTGCTTCCTCTCTTGTATGTTGACTGAAGAATCAGTTGGAAGGGGAGGACCATGGACAGAGGATAAAGTGGTTATTACAAGTACCAGGAGGGAAATTTTTGTGGAAAATTCTGTCTTTCTCCAAACCATTCAAATGCTGTCAGCACCCTCAGTTACTCAGCTCCTTCAGACTCACACAATTATATACATATAATAGACACAAGCATGAATTTGGAAAAAGATAACTATGTGCCTCCACAAGGTGGCATGTAAACAAAAACAAGGTAACCAGCATTTCTAGTTTAATTTAATTCTTCCAAAATCTTTGCAGAAAACCATCCCCTCCCCTAGATGGCAAACAATCCAATATGTGTTATACATGTTAAAATATATGTTAAATCCAATATATGTAAACATATTTATATAATTATCTTGCTGCATAAGAAAAATCAGATCAAAAAGGAAAGAAAATGAGTAAGAAAACAAAATGCAAGCAAACGACAACAAAAAGAGAGAGAATGTTAGGTTGTGATCCACACTCAGTTCCCACAGTCCTCTCTCTGTAAATGGTTTTCTTCATCACAAGATCATTGAAACTGGCATCAATCATCTCATTGTTGGGAAGTCACATCCATCAGAATTGATGATTGTATAATAATGCTGTTGCCATGTATAATGATCTCTTGGTTCTGCTCATTTCACTTAGCATCAGTTCATGAAAGTCTCTCCAGGCCTCTCTAAAATCATCCTGCTGATTGTTTCTTATAGAACAATAATATTCCATAACATTCATATACATAATTTATTCAGCCATTCTCCAATTGAAGGGCATCCATCCAGTTTCCAGTTTCTAGCCACTACAAAAAGGGCTGCCACAAATATTTTTGCACATGTGGGGCCCTTTCCCTCCTTTAATATTTCTTTGGGATATAAGCCCAGTCCTCTAGACTGTTTTACTCTGTAATAACATCTGCTCCCATAGATTCAATTATCTCTATGCTGATTATTCTTAAATGTACTTTTCCAGTCCCAAACCTCTGCTCATCTGCAAGAGTCTATTAGATATATCAAACTAGATGTATCTTAGGCATCTTAAATTCAATATGTTCAAAACCCATTTTCTTTCCCCAAAATCATCTCCTCCTTTTCTTGTGTTCAGGGTACCACTATGCTCCCAGTCACTCATATTCACTACCTAGGCATCAGCTTTAACTCATCAATGTTTCCCAGCCACACCCACATCCAATCCTTGGCCAAGTTCTTTCAGTTCTACCTTCATAACATCTCTACTACTGCCCCTTTCTCTCTTCAGAATCAGTCACTTTCCTGGCCCAGCTCTCCTATCAGGACTAATGCAGCATCCTGATGGTTGCTCTGCCTGCTAAAAGTTTCTGCTTTATACAATCTGCTTTTTCTGACCTTTCCAATCTTGCTCCCTTCTCATCACCATATTCCTTGATCAAGTGTTGTTCCTTATCAAGACTTTCCATCTCTTGATCCCAGACACTGAGTGACTATACCCCATACATAGAATACTCTCTCTTCTCATTTCTACCTTCTGGTTTCCTTGGCTTCCTTCACGTGCCAGGTAAAACTTTACCTTTTATGGGAAGATTTTCCTATCCATCTTAATTCCAATTTGTACTGCATTTGACTTACTTGTACAGAATTGTATGCATTCTATCTCTCTGGTAACACTGTGAATTCCTTGAGATTAGGGCTTTGTATCTTCAGCAAATCAGCACAATGTCTACCATATAGTAGGTCCTTAATGATTGTTTATTGATTAACTAACTGTAAAAATAGTAGTGATAAGAGTGGTAAGGTCATTATGGGAAAAGTGTTGTAGAAATGTGATCTATTACTATTATTATGTCTCTTAATCCATAATATCTATTATTTCAATAACTTGTTCAAATCCTTTCTCCTCTGCAATACTATTCTTTTTCTTGAAGACTCCAGAATGGTGATATATAAACCAGTGTTTTGCACATATTAGGTATTAAATCAACCAAATGAATGAATGAATGAATGGGATCTGGAAGAACAAAGAAATCAGGTCCTCTACCACATATTAGCCATCTCTCCTGCAAAGAGGATAGTGGCTTCTCTACAAGGATTCAACCCAAAATGCTCCCTCTTTACTATAGAAAAGGTTTCACCCAGGAACCAGGTATAAACTCCTCTGTCTCAAATAATTTCCCAGCTTGTTTCATGACTCTCAACTAATCACCCAGGCTACTTTTACTCCCTACCAAAAATCAGGAGATTTCAGACCTTTTCCCTCCCTTTTTATTCCATTCCTATTAATCTACAAAATTCCCATCAATCTAAAAAACCTTTGTACCCCACTTTATCCTATTCCCTCTTCCCTTATAGGTTTTGGAGGGTGCTATACCCTTCTTGGTGAAGACTCCCATTGGGGGGTTAGGCCATTCAGATATGTTGTAAATTCTGAGGTACCTAACCTATGCGGAAATGGGAAGGAAATGGGAATTATGAATAGGAAATAAAAAGCTTAAAGAAATTTTTAAAAATTGTCTTAGCTGGGTGCCCATTATTTTGGAAGCTCACTCTTGCAAGAACTAATGTTCTTTATTAATATAAAGGTGCTTCCTGATTCACCAGCTATTTCATAAAGTACTTGATAAGATAATTGTTTCTTATACTTTATATTTTGTTTTATTATTTCTTGGTCCCTTATAATGTCACTGGTTCTGCCATGCCTATTTCCAATTTTCAAAAAGTTAATTTTTCTCTTTAAGACTATGGATCTTTTTTTCTAGTTGGTTGACTTTCTTTTCATAGTCTTCTTGTTTTTCTTTTCTTCTTTTTAGTTTTTTCTTAATCTCTCTCATTTGATTTTTAATCTTTTTTGAATTCTATAAATTATTTTGGGGCAGGTAATTATTTAACATCCCTAGGAAAGGCTCTTTTTTTACATTATTGTTGTCCTCTGAAGATGCACCTGGAAATATATATATATTTTTTAAAATAGGACTTTAATAGTGTAACTCTCACCCCTGGGGTGGGATGATGCCTCTAGTTTCAGATCTTTCTTCAGTTATCTTTTCTGATCTGGAACCTAAAAGAAAAACATTCCAGCCTCCTGAAGTATAGAAGAATCAGACATTAATGAAAAATGACTGAACAAAAGATAAAATATATTGGAATTTGTCAATAACTCTGTAGTTGTTTCTTCTTTACCTTTGCATATTATCAAAATTGCTTTTTTTAATTGTTGGCCAGGAAATTGGAGTTAAGTAATTTGCCAAGGTTACATAGCTAGTAATTGATGTGTCTGAGGCCAGATTTAAACTCCTGACTTCAAAATCAGTTTTGTATCAACTGTGCCACCTAGCTGCCTCTTGCTTCTTATTGTTAAAGCTAGTATTTCTAGCCATCTTAAATAGTAAGTTTCTTTGTCTTTATTGTTCCAAAACTTCTTGAAAAGGTCTCTTTTTTTTCAGTACAGATTATACTAGAATTTGGGTTTTGCCAGATGTTGTTTGCCAAATTTAGGAATTCCTCTTTTGTTTCTAGGCTTTACAATATATCTAACATGAGTTTTATATTTTATTGAAAAGTCATTCTACTGGGACAGCTAGGTGGCACAGTGGAGATAGTACCAGGCCTGAAGTCAGGAGGACCCAAATTCAAATCTGGGCTCAGACCTAGTTGTGTGTCCCTGAGCAAGTCACTTAACTCCAATTGCCTAAGGGAAAAAAAAGTCATTCTACTTCCATTGATTTAATCACCTGATTTGTACTGCTTTTGTAATTAACATGGTCTATCATACTCACAGTTTTTATATAGAAAACTATTTCTATGTCCCTGATTAAAAAAAAAAAAAAGAAGCTAGTGTGTTTCTCTTAGGAAATCTTTGAAATATATTACTGTAAACTACTTATTCATATTTTATTCAACAATTTACATGGATATTCATTACAGGTAGCTGTTGATAGTTTTCTTTCTCTAATTAAAACCTCTCTAATTTAGGTTATCAGGACCACATTTGTTTCATAAGAAAATTTGGTAAAATGCCTTCTTTCTTTATTTTTCTAAACTCTTTGTATATTATTACTATCATTCTCTGTTTTATAGAATTTACAAATTTCCCCCATCTCTCCCATTTAATCAAAACTTGGGGAGACTTAGATGAATTCATATAAAGTGAGTGGCCAGATCTAGAAGAACAATCCACATAGTCACAACAATATTGTAAAGATTATCAAATTTGAAAGACTAAATATCTGATCAATGCAGTGATCTACCACAAAAGACTCATGAAATAAAATGCTACCAACGTCCAGATAGAGAACTGATAGACTCAAAATGAAGACTGAAGGACAGACAGCACTCACTTTGCATAAATTCACATTATACAAATTACTTTTCATACATAGAGAATTCTGAAAGAATCTACATTAAAAAAAATCTACATTAACTTTACCAAAAAGTACTTTACTCTCCTGTTTTGCACTCCCCCTTTCTCTATCTCTCCCCCACTGCTGGACTCTGATAGGCTTCATGTTCCACAGCCTCCTAACCTTTCATTAAACAAACAAACAATCCTCTAAGTGAAAGCACAAAAAACAGAGTCACAGAGAGATCAGCACCACTGCCTTTGGAACAGAGGCTTGTCTTGAGTTCTGAGAAGAGACCTTTGCCCTGCTCCACCTGTCTTGGTTCAGGCCTCCATAGGATTGGCCTCAGGCTCTCCTGCTCTTGTTTCTCTGTCCCAGGCTCCCAAGAGTCCTTGTGCCAACCCCATCCCTCTGTGGGTGGAAGGCCCCTTGCCTATCTATCTCCTTTCCTTCATCACGTCATCAGACACATTTACATTACTTAAATATTGATTCAAGTAGAGGTCTGCAGTCCATTTATTAAAGGAAGAAGTATCTAAATTTTTCTCCTTTATTTTTTTGCTTTGTTTTTTCAAAATATAGCTGATATGGAAGGATGTTTTCTGTGAATTTGCATGTATAATAGTTATATTTTTGCCTATTCAATAGGTAGAGGAAAATAGAGGAAGAAGGGAGATAATTTGGAATTGAAAATTAAAATATAAAATTTTAAAATAATAAGTAAAATCATCTCCTGGAATTATGGGGGGGGGCTCCATTTATAGGTCATTCAATTTCTTGTTGTAAGATTGTGTGGTATAATTTCTCTCATTTTTTTGTCCTGTTAAGCTATTTTTTTTGTAAATATTTATCTATTAAGTTGTCCCTATTTTGTAATATGAATGTTCCCAATATTCACATATTTGGACAAAATAGTTTGTAATTTATTTCCTTATTTCTTCTTTATCCCTGTGATCATTCTTTTTCATTTTTTATACTAGTGATTTAAGCAGTTTTTTAATTTTGTTTTTTCAATAAAGAAAAAATCCTCCCGCTTACCTTGTACCCAGCCCTCAAATAAGAATGAAAGAAAAGCAGATTTCTAAGGATTGGACATGTATCATTTCTTTGTATTCTGATGTCTTAGATAAACCCTATTCAATGGAAGGAAGGAAGGAAGAAAGGAAGGAAGGAAAGAAGGAAGGAAGGAAGGAAGGAAGGAAGGAAG
>JAJPUD010007390.1:0-76595 GCA_023553655.1 Myrmecobius fasciatus | reverse complement strand
GAAGGAAAGAAGGAAGGAAGGAAGGAAGGAAGGAAGGAAGGAAGGAAGGAAGGAAGGAAGGAAGGAAGGAAGGAAGGAAGGAAGGAAGGAAGGAAGGAAGGAAGGAAGGAAAAGAAGGAGGAAAAGGAAAAGAAGGAGGGAAAGGGAGAAGGAGAAGAAAGGGAAAGAAAGAAGAAAGTAAGGAAGGAAGAAAGGAAGGGACAGAGGTAGAAAGGAAACAGAGAAGGATAAGGGAGGGAGAAAGGGAGAGAAGAGAAAGGGAGAAAGGGAGGGAGAGCGGGAAAAAGGAAGGAAAGAAGACAAAAGGATCTCTATGACAAACATGTTTAATGAAGTAAAACAATATTTTTTTTTGCATTTGCCATGTCTGAAAGGAAAGATATATAAATACAGAGCACATATAGTAGATAGCATTTTTCATCATTAGTCCTCTTGAATAATAGTTGGTGATTACACTCATCAGAATTTCAAAGCCTTTCAAAGTTCTTTGTCTTTACAATATTATTAGCAAATTAAAAATCATTCTTCTTGCTCACTTCATTTTCATCAGTTCATAAAAATCATTCCATGTTTTTCTGAAACCATTTCCTTCATCATTTCTTACAGTACATAGTATGTTTGCTGTTCCCCAATCAATAAGCATCTCCTCAATTTCCAGTTCTCTGCCACCACCAAAACAAACTAATATAAAGATTTTTGTACATACTTAGAGTTTGTTTTGCTTAAGATTAATCCAGTCTCCTCAGGAGAGTAAGGTATCTTAAGCAAATAGTAAAGTCATTAACTGCCAGTCCCACACTAATGAGATTTCTTCTATAATGCCTAAAGTAATAGGGTTAATAGAGGATAAGATTTATCATCTGCCCATATTTGAAAATAAGTAGTTTAAAATCCTTGTTTAATGTCCTACGAATGTTCCTTCATGTTTTGTTGTTGTTGTTGTTCTTGTTTCTATTAACACCTATATTTGAACTTCAAAGTTTATACACAATTCTGGTCTTTAATCAGAAATGTTCATAAATCCTTTATTTTATTAAGAGACAGACCGAGCTAGAAAAAGACAGACAAACAAACAGATGTAAAAAGACAAACAGACACAGAGAACAGATGAGATAGTGGCTTATCACAAGCCTTGCAAAAAATAGTTACCCAAACTCTCTGAATCAGAGAGATGCTTCGAAGCTTTTCTTTCTTTGAAAAAAGACAATCAGAAGAATGGAAAGTCTAGAAATGAATAGCGGCTTTCGCTCTACAAGATTTGCTGGGTCTGTTTCTTTCCCAGGCTTCCCTTCAACACTTCAAAAAAGACCAGCTCAAAGTGGGGAGGAAGGAGTCAGGAGTCCTGCTTGCATGGCAACCATGCCCGCCTACCCTGCCTCACCTGGAGAGAAGATTCCAACAGCATCCGCACTTGGCCTAGCAGCCACCATAGCAACCAAACTTTTTCATGGTTCATGAATTTATCCTGATGGCTACCTGTGGAGGCCATGTAGAATTTTTTACATGTTTAATTCTTTTTGAACAATCTGTAATTGTGACATGGAAAATAACATCAATTTCCTTTTTCTCATTTTCTTTTATTTTAGAATTTGAATACAATCTCTAGTTTCAAGATTTGAAGGGGAAGTACTTTTTCATTTTTATTTTCTTTAATTTCTATTCACAGATACATAGTTTATAAACCTGAATTTTTTTTTCAAAGAAGTGATTTGGTTTCTACTTTTAAAATTTGGGTTTTACTATGCTTTTATTCTGTTCAATTTTTATACTTTAAATCAACTTTTGTTTCTATTCTCTTATTAGCTAAATAGCAAATCAATCAATAAACATTTCCTACTATGTGCCAGGCCTTGGGCGAAGCTAGAAGTATATGTAGGAAAATGGAGAAAAGAAAAGAGTCTTGTCCTCAAAGAATTTACAATCTAATGGAGAAGACAACACATGGAAGGAATCTGAAAAATACACAGGAGGAGACAAGGCTATGTGACTTACAGCAGCATGATGAGTCATTTCTTCTATATACCTCCTCCATCCCCTTCCAAAAGAGTCATCTCCAATAATAAAATATTTTTGAAAAAAGAAGAAAACTAAAAAGACCAATAAAAACCAATCAATATATGAAGGAAAAAATCTGGAATTAAACCCAACATTCAACACCAACAACAGATGCTTATCTTTTGAAGAGAGCTAGAATTTTAAGGAAGGTATCATCTCATATCTTTTTTCAGTGTCAAGTTTGTTCTTTATACATTCTCAAAATTCAGTTTAATTTATTTTGTGCATCATGGTTGCTTTTACATTTACATTGTCAGTGTGGTGTATATTTTCTTGATTCGGTTTAACTCTCTATTGGTTAATGTCTCTCCTACTTCTTTCTATCAAGTTCATCATTTCTTACAGCACAATAATTCATTGTAATGAAGTACCACAATTTAGCCATTCCCCCCCCCCAGTCAATGGCATCTACTTTGTTTCCATTTATAAATAAGTCTTAGTCACCACAATAGAGGAACCCAAAGCTGGACCTTCTACCAGTGCTCTTTTGGAAGAGCAGAGAGTAGGAGTAGATTTCACAAAAGATTGTGAATTGGGCAGGAAGGACTCAAGTCAGAACTGGGAAACCCACAGAAGGTTGGAGAGATGTCTGTGCTATAAATAGGGACTTCAAAGAAGTTTAAAATGTTTAAAGGAATACATTTTTATTTCATGGGCTGTAAGCAAAAAATAAAAAATAAAAAGCATAATGCTTATAAATCTTGAAATACCAATGTTTAAAGCATGAAAATTGTAAGTAGCCTAAAGGTTAATTGAGAAAAATATATAGAATACAACATATTTACAATGATGATCTATTTAGAAAATGTAGAAGAAAAGATATCCCTAAGGAAATGCAGAAAACTAAAAGACATATTAGATTGCATATGACTAGTAGTAAGGAAAACCTGAGTTTGAATCCTGATACAAACACTTAACTTCTCTAAGACTCAGTTTTTTCATTTGTATAATGGAAGTAATAAGATTGTCTAACTCAAGGTTGTTCTGAGAATTAAATGAGAAAATATATGTAAATCACTTTGCAAACTTTAAATGGTTATATAAATGGTAACTAAGATTATGATTATATGTGAAATTGAAAAAGGAAGTCAGCTGGTCATATAATAAGAGTATGCATAACAAAAAGAAAACCGAAGCTCTCTACTGATATTCAGAAACACTTTTATTAAAGATCTAGAGCAGAAATTTGTAACTCAGTATACAGAGATCTCCTTGGGGACTCTGTGAACTTGGGTAGGAAAAATTTACATCAATATTTATCTTTGTAATCTTAAATATTTTGACATGCTTTAAAAAATGATTCTGATAAAGGATCCATGAATTTCACCAGGCCATAGCCACAGGGATCCAAAACCCTGACCCATGACCCAACCACATACATCCATCAGATTGGTTAACATGATAGATGACAAAAATGGCAAATGTCAGAGGGGATTTGAAAAAATAAGGACACTAATACACTGTTAATAAAGTTGTGAACTGGTCCCACCATTCTGCTAAACAGTTGAGAACTATGCCCAAAGAGCTATAAAACTGCATACTCTTTGAAACAGCAATACCAAATTAGACCTGTATCATAAAAAAGATATGAAAGAAAAAGATAAAGAGCTCATATTCTGAAACCTGGCATACAATTCTCAGATATGTAGTGCCAAAGAGAAGATAGTATCACTCCCAAACAGAGAAATGATCATGCTTATAAAAGGAACTTTGGAACCAACTGTGAGACATGAGATACTGGCACAGGACCACCCAGCATGGCATGTTCACATCAAAGAAGGTGCTGTGCTCCATGAGTGAAGCAGAATTTGCAGTATCTCAAAAGAAATGACAGTTGAATATGTTAAAAACATCTCAGCTTGCCAATATTTATTGGGATTATTTATATCTGACCTGTGGTGGAGCGTTCTGAGATCATATTGGTCCAATCATCCAGTCAGACACACTGTACTTAATCCCAATGTGGTAATGTCATTCTGGTCCTGTTTCAGAATAAAGATCAACAGCAGCCATTATAATTCTTGGCCTGAGTCTTTCACATGCTTTATGTAATCCGAGGCACTCATATGTATGTAGAATAAGCTACAGAATTAGACAGTTTTCTTTGAAGAGTTTCAGGGATTGCAAATTTTTGTCTTTCTCAGGTTCTTGCTTTCTCCACATATGCTCCCCTATCCCTTATCCATCTTATTCTGAATGGCAATAGAAGCAGCCTCAGGTAATTTGAATAACCCCATCCATTTTATCTGAGATAGACTTCTCTGGCCCCAGGTAGAATTTGAAGGTGAAGTACAACTAAGAAGCTGTGCCTGGAGGAGGAACTGATACAAGTGGAACACTGTCAGGCTATTGGGAGAGAGCTGACATCAGATTATAAAGCAAACCTTGAACCTATTCTGTATTGAAGAGGGAGAAGCTGTGGGAGATGATACACATAGAATGTTCCCAACCATTGCTGGGATTTCCTTAGCCTCAAGTTTATGAGACCTGTGGTAATACAAGGGAGAAATCAAGAGCAGATATCCTTGCTAAGAATCATTTAGTGATTCTTCGGTAAGACACAAGAGTACTCAGTATTTCAGGCTAAGACAAAGGAGCTCACATAAATCCCTCCTAGGGAGGACAGTGAAAGAGGGTTTCACATGATGGTTTCACCTGAATGTCTTCACTACTGAGATCACAATAGAAACTCCACTGGGAGGTAGCAATGGGGAGCAAACACTGACACCAGACAAAGGAATGCTATGCATGATGGTAAAAGAACTTTAATCTGAACAATGGGGAGTGATGACCCTAGCATCTATTGTGACTTGCACAAAACTTTAGAAACAGGGAAGCTGTGAATACTGCAACGATAAAGTAGGACCAACACTGGTCCTCTTGAGATGTGAAAGGGACAAGCTACATTATCAATGAATCAACCAACATTTCTTGCGAGATGCTATTCTAGCATCTGGAGAGCACTATAGGTAATGTCATCTGCTAGGAGTCATGTCCAGGGGATGACTCTAAGCAGTTAAAGCAATATAAGCTTCTCGGAGAGAATTAGTTATGGAAGGTAGGTGGCAAAGTGGATGGAGTGCTAGGCCTGAAGTCAGGAGACATTAGTTCAAATCCAGCTTCAAATATTTATCAGTTTGTCAAGTCATTTAAGGTATGCCTAAGTTTCCTCAGAGGAAAATAATAGAACTTAATACACAATGTTGATTGGAAGATCAGATGTGATAATATTTCTATAAAGCACAGTGCTTATACTTACAATTAGGTTCAGAGTAGTACTTTTTTATTTTATTTCTAGATAAATCTTGTGAATTGAAAATTTCCAACCTCATATGCATTTGTATCTTCATACTAGAACTAATAGGACCCTCAAATGAACAGAAATAGGAATACAGAAAAGTTCAGAATTCAGAGCCTACAAAAGCTCTAGGTACCAAATAGTAATAGAATGGCTAACTCAATATAGAACCAACCTGGACTAAAATTTAGAGAGAAGAAACTTAAGTGCAGGAACCATTGTGAAAAGACTCACAAGGAGTATTGATAATAATTGCTAATAATTGTTAAAAAAAAATGAAGTTTCCATATTATCTGGGTAGAAGTAAGAAGCCCAAGAAGTGAACATCCAAAGTAGACTTTGGCCCTTTGTGCCTGGTGACAGTCTCTGATATAAAGCTTCTAAACCAAGGAATCCATGCAGATGTCTAAGTCTCTCTAGAGGCTAAATAAAGTCATTCTCCTCACATTACTGGTACAACTACCCATACTCTCATTAGTCTCTCCCTGGCAATTGATTAGGGAATATAGAACCTTGCCAAAGTAAAGTTCAGTTTGATAGCTTCCAGAAACAAACTGTTTCCTGGGACACCATGAATCCAGGAAGGGGACAGATGATGTTATCTTGTCTATCACAATTTATTGTCCCTCTCTCCACCACAAATAATATAAATCAATCAGGGAAAGAACTATTCCTATTTGCCCAAGATATTTTCATGAAGAAATATATCCTTAATACAGTCACAAAATTTAAAGTCATCCAACCTTTGGAGATTAAAGGGATGTTTATTCCAAAAAAATGGGGAAGGGACCTTCTTTGCCAAGAGTGTTTTTGTCACAGCTTGCATTAATTAATTTCGAAATTAACTTACCCTTTAGTATCATATCATTTAAAACTGGAAAAAGATAGTAGAGGTCATCATGTCTGATCCCTCTGTTTTGCAGAAAAGGACACCAAGTTCATATAGATAATTTGCCAAAGATCACACAAGTATCAAGTAGAAAGTGGTCATTTAAACCCAATGTTTACAAATATGAAAAATTCAAAAACATGTGGAAAGAAAAGTGAGGAAAAGAAAGGGTAAGAAGAATTTATAAAGAACCTACAATGTAGTATCTATGAGGTGCCAGCCATTGTGCTAAGCATTTTTATAAATATTATCTTATTTGAAGGTTTTTACAAAGTGATAGAGTAAAGAAAATGAATAGAAAAGAATAGATTATGAAATGGCTTTCTTGAAATAAAGGAGACCAAAAAGAACAGAACGTAGGAAACATTGTATACAATAACAGCAATATTGTTTTAGAAATGACTCTGAAAAATATTTTAACTATTATAAATAATGAAATTAACCATAAAGAAAATATGAACAAAGATGCTATCTGCATCAGAAAAAGAACTGAAAAATGGAAGTATCTGTAGCATAGTTACATAATATGTATGAGTGTGTGTGTATTTGTTTCTAATTATAGCCATGTCTGAGTGGGAGGAAGGGAAGGAAGAAAAAAAGATACTTATAGGATAGTTTTACTATATAGTTTAAAGGAATAGCAAATTGTACATAATAGATCTTCAGTTCAATGTGAAATTATTGTTTTATTATGCTATGTTACTGAAATGCTTGTTTTATTCCATAAATTAAAATAAAGGATACTATATGAAATGGCTAAAGCTCTAGACAATGTTACAAAACAAAATTCATGTTAAATACAATGTGTGATTATGGTATCATATATGCTATTTGATTAAATTTATAGCGTGAAAATTTTTTTTCCTGAATTTCGGCTAGAGGACTATCACTTACCTGAACTTCTCAGTCCAGGTTCAACAGATGTCAAATAGTCAAGACTCACAAATGTGAATCCACAATTGTTCCCTTTTCATCCCCACCTAAAAGTTTACCTATCTTCCATAAGTGGTCATAAAGAACCAGTCATCCTGAAATCAATGATACTCTCAGATGCCCTCACCACTCTTCTGTCACCCCTGACCTGTTAAGCTAACACTTTTATACTATCTTTTTTCTTTCTCTCAGGAATCTTCTCTGATGAAGAGTTCTTCTTTCCCTGAAGTTCAGAGTGATGGTTCGTATACTTTGGGGCCCCCTAAATGCCAAGAAACTTGAGAATTTTCACTTCAAATTACTCTCCCCAAATTTCTCTATATTTATCTTTTCTACTATGCAACATAGTTATTGGTGTTTATCTTTCCCTTCATCAGATTGCAAAGTAGCAACAAAGTCCTAAATATACTATACAAAGTATAAAGGAGAGAGTAAATAACAATAGACCCCAAGAGTACTCTTGTTTGTGATTCAGAACCCTCTATTTCTACCCCATCACCTGGCCTTATGTGTGTTATGAAGCCATAACTAGCAATTTTTTGGCACCTGAAATAATAACCTACTTAAATGTACTGCAGATCAAATTTAGGTAAGAGGTAGAACTGGGGAAGGAGGAAGTGGGGTGGGAGAGGAGGAAAAAAGCCTCTGAGGTCATTGGAAATCTATAGCATGGGATGAGGTAGAAAGCAGGTCAGGACAGGGTCTAGGAGAAACTCAACTGGGATGTGGTCACTCTGGGATATGCAGAAGGAACCTCACCATTTCATATTTTCCTATATGGTAGTTATGTTACTAACAAAGTACTTAGACCCAGACACCCATCTCTTGTCTTTCCTATCATTCCCAAAAGTTTTCTCCAGCTGGGGCCCAGTTCTGAGGCAGGAAGTCTGTGTTGAGCCTAGCATTTTTAAAACAGTCAAGCTGTGAACTCTTATTAACCATAATACAAAAAAAATGAGTTTTCCCAGATTGTCTTGTTAGCATTTTTAAGACAGCCTCAACCTCATTACATATCTAGATTCTGCCTTTACTTCCTCCTCCTCCTCTGAGCTATTAAAGTAGTTCCCCCTAGAAGCATGTTGCTTAATCATTATGATTTTGTCATGTTTAGTCATTATTAGCTAAGTTCATGACCTATTTTACTTAATAAATGGCAAATATTTATGAAGTATGATAAATGTCTGGCTTGATGTTTTCATATCACAAACCATTATGGTCTCTCTAATTCATATTTTTATTTAATATTTTCATTTCATTTGGAGCTGAAAAATATATATGGCAATTATCATAGTAACTAAGCAAATGCAAGATTCTCCCCACATTTGGGAGGGCCCTACTTCTCAACTGCAGCTGTAATGGTCAGTGAGAAACTGAGGCAATATCACACATTGGAGATTAGATAATACTTTATTGATGTTAATTGAGAGTTCAGAATCCATAGCTATGGATTGGGACTGTTGGGACTCTTATCTCAAAGCACACAGTCCATTGTGAGTTTAGACTGATAGATATGCCAGCTGACTGAATAGGACTAATGTTGCAAAGTATTCAGTAACTCATTGAGGGGTGTCATGAATTTTATAGTTTCCATAGCTCAGGGAGACAAAGAACTCATGGGAACAGCTGAGAAACATCTGGAAATTATTTATTCAGGAAATTATGAATTCAGTTCTGGCAGGGAGGGAGTAAAGAGTGCTGAGTTTGGGAAAGGAAGACAGTAAGTCTGGAGCCAAAAGATGAGGGGTACATTGAGGCTGGCCATATGGAGGTTTTATGACTCCTTTGGAATGTGAGTCCAATTATTTCTGATGGCCAGAAGGAAGAAGGTTGCTATTTTGGGGCAGAACAATCAAGGGAAACTGAAACAGAGCAACTGAAGGAAACTGAGACATGGGAACTGTGGCACAACACAGCAAAGTAATTCCAAATACTCAGACGTTTCTAGAGACATTCATGGACCAATTAAACATACTGGTGGCTATTGATCAGACCTTGTCAGAGGATATCTCTGAGGACATTACTTGTACCTCATTTTTTCACCTAGATACTGGGATAGTGGGCATGACAGCTGAGAAGGGGATGATTTTTTATCTTAGGGACACCTTGTGCTCCTCAAAATTACAAAGAAGAACTAATGTAAGATCAGGAAAAGACTCATCCCTGAGCTTCTCAATTCAGAATTTAAAACATGGATTTTTATTTTGTCATTCTGAGTCTCCATATCTGCTTGTCTCTGTTTGCTTTTTTCATTTTGTAAAATTTCTATTCTGTTTCTGCTTTGTGCTACCTTCAATTTCTTGAAAAGCTCTATTTGCAAAAGAAAAGATCTGGCCAATGCTGTGCTTAAATATTACTAAAGAATTTGTAGGAAAACATCTTACTGTTGAGGTTGGCAAGGGAACCCCCAAAAGATTGGGGTCACAGACCAGTGTTGTGGGGTGCCTCAAAAGAATTTGCAGGCTTGAACCCATCTCCAAGTCAAGGGACAAAGTTTATTGTAATTGTAATGCCAATTGAAGCATTCTAAATTCCAAGAGAATTTAGCAAAAAAACAGAAGCAAGGAGACACATTTATCAAGTTCTTGATGTTCATTGATATGTTAATTTTATGGCCTAGAGGTAGGACCAGGGAGTAGACTCAAAAATTTGGTCATCGATGATCAACAGACCAGAATGTTTGTAGGACTATTCTAAAGCCAGAAATCATTGACAGACAGATTGTTAGAACAATAGTCTCAAGATCACTAATATATCTTCGCTAATATATATTCCTAGGCCAGAGGAATTTTATAATCATTGACAAAACAATAGCATTCTTAAATCAGAGGGCCTCAAGATCAGATTCCAAAGCCAAAAGATTTAGAATCACTGACATATTGTTAGAACAGAAGCCCCCTAACATCAAGGGACCTTAAAATTATTGCTGTTTCCCAAGAAGCTATATTATACCATTTCCCCTCTCAAGCAGTTTGTACCCCAAATTCATTTGAGACAAAGAGTTGAAAATTTCATCTTCTGGAGCTGCTTCATAGGGATGTAGAGCTATCCCTGCCTAGTAAGGTCCAGACTGAGGAGGGGGAGGCACTGGACTTGAAGATGGCAGCAGCAGCATTCAGAGGGGTGCTAGGTGTCAGAATCAGTTAGCTGATGATTTTCAGGGTGAACAAATAGTTGGAAGTTCATAGATTGGAATCTGGAGGAAACAAATCTATCTACAGGAATATTAGTTCTCAAGAGATTATGAAGAAGTTTCATGGAAGATGGTGTAGAAACATTATGAGTGAGTTTGCCAGAATAATTTTGGAATAGATGTCCTACAATTATTATATGGGTAAGAAAACCTTTCTGGCAAGAAAACAAGGGATAGTCAGGTTAAAGTTATTCTCCTGATGGAGGGGTAAGCTAGTACAAATAGGGTGGCATCCAGGGTGGAGATGGTGACATTTGAGAATGAGGCCTTTGGAAATAATGCATCAGGTTGCATATGAGGGATGCCTTGAGTATGCTGATGGTACACCTAACAATCCTGAATGTCCCCACTGCCCACAGACTTCCCTAGCCTAATTAAAAACTTAAGAGTTATCTCCTCATTGGTGGGGGCCCACAGAGTGACACCAAGAGAGTTGGAGAGAAAATACAAGGAGCAAAGCTCTCATCCTTGGAGTATTGTTAAAGGTACCCCTGGAAAAAGTGGGAAATAACAAGAAAGAAAGCTAGAGGAGGGAGAGAAGGACACAGACAATTTCACCCTTCTCTATCCAGTATGTTTCCAGTGTTTCCAGGAGTCCTGTGGAAGAGTAGTTTCAGGTTCTCTATGGGTTCACAGGAATATTCAGTAATGTCTGAGGGAGAAAAAGTAACAGAAGTAGCACTTTTAATTATAGAAATATGAATCTAGCTGAAGAAACCTCTGAGTTGGAGTAGTCAGAATGACCTTATATGATCCTCCCTGATGGGAGATTCTTTACCCAATTTTCTGGAGTCTCCAGCTACAGTTTAGCAAGGACTCGCTTGGGGGGGGGGTCATTTTCTCCACCTTTCCAGAAGACTGTGACCACCAGGTAGGGTGGAGATGATAAGTAATCTTAAATGCCTCAGCCACCTTTTAAATTATTCAAGAAGTGAAGTCTGGGCCATTGTTGCCCTGGTACTTTTAGCAAACACTTTGATACCTCCTGAGCCTTCTCAGTCTTATAAGGGAAGGCTTTTACCCAATTAGTAAAGATGTCAATAAAAAACCAAACCAGTTTGAAGCCCTGTGAGAGGGGGTATATGTGTAAGATCTATCTGCCAGGACTCCCCAAATATGTGCCATTTCTCCAAATAGACTTCAGGAGGGAGGGGAGGTTAACAGCTCTTTCAGAATTTATTTGGGCACAAACTGGGCAGACCTGGCAGATCTGTTTAATTGTTTCTCCTACCTTGTGAACAGAGAAGATAGATTTCACAAGGGATTGGAGAGCATTTTTTCCCCAAGTGGGTAGCTTGATGTAGGCTAAAAAGAAGTTTCCACTGACTTGCCTCTGAGATTGGAAGCTGCCTGAGGGTGTTTGAAACTACCAACAGGGGAAAAGGATGTATCCTCTTTCTTTCCATATAGCTCCATGAGTGTGCAAAATATGAAAAACTATTTGGAGTCTGTATAGATGTTCACTCTCATTCCTTTCCCCAGTTCCAAAGCCCTAGTAAGGGCAATGAGATCAGCTTTCTGGGCAGAAGTCTCAGGAAGGGGATTGGTTTAGCCTCCAAGGGGCTATTGAGGGTCACCACAGAATAACTAGCCTTCTTTTTCCCCCTTTTCAAGAAAACTGGACCCATCTGTAAATCATTAACCATCTGGGTTGTCAAGAGAAAGGTTCCTCAAGTCAAGTCAATTGGAGTAGACAGAATCTAAAGCTTCCTCACAATTATGAATAATGTCACCTAGCTGAGTGCTGTCAGGGAGTAGAATGGCAGGGTTAAGAGTATAGCATACCTGGAGAGTCGTCAGGGGTATGTAGCAGGAGAGAATGATATCTGGTAAGCCTCCCACTAGCAAGCCATTGATGACTTTTGGCTTCTAAAATACTCTGAACCCAGTGAGGGGAAGGGAGGTTTGAACCTCCATTGGTTGGCTTTGGGTGAGCTTGAAGGCTTCCTTAATTAGGAGAGTTGTGGAATCTAGCAAGGGGTCTTAGATAGGGTTCTAGAGACCCTAGTTGAGTGAAGACCCTTAGAGCCTTCCATCAATGTGCAGCATAAAAGGCTTGAGGTAGAGCTAAGAGATTAGTTTACCTTTCAGGGCCTTAACAACCTTGGCCTGATCAGGGCCTCCATTTGAAAGGAATTGTGTCAGGACCTTGAATACAAAGAGGGGCATGGCAATAACTGAAGTTAGGTATAAAATCCAGCCATGCCCTGGAAAATACATAATGGTTCAGGGAGTGATTAACAAACTGATAGGTTTTAGACAAAGAAACTTCATAGCCTTGGCTGGGGGAAGTGGGGCTGTAAGTTAGGGTTTTATATGGCTGCTACCAGAGAAATATCTCGGGTTGGGCTGCAGATCAAGACATCATCTACATACTGGATGGTCAGTGTCTGTCCAAATATGTGGGCACTGAGATACCTCCATGTTATGGACATAACTTGCCCATATTAATTGCTGGGGTTATGTTTCCCTGGATTTTTCCCTTCAGGGACAAAAAGAATCTTTATGCAATGGTAAGCAAAAGAAAGCATCTTTAAGATCTAAGGTAGAAAACTATTTTGTCCCCTGGGATACTTGTATTGGACTCATGGCTTCTATTGACCATTTGCTCTGATTATAGAAATTTTCTATAAGAGGAAAAAGCAGGGACATGATTATAATAGCATCAAAACAGGTCCTTTGAGCTTCAGACTGAGAGCACATACATGATAGGATAAAGCATCGTTAGATTTGCTTGACTGCTGATCATGTATAATAATTTCATCTTATAGCCAGATGAAGGAATAATCAAGTGGGAAACAAAGAAACAGAACTGGGAAACTGAGTCAGAAGGATCCCACCTTAATAATAGGTTAAAGTTGTCCTCCCAACTCTTGCCCAGAAAAGACGTTCCAGAAGGCATTCCTCTGAATAATTTAAGGCATTTCTCTGGAATGGTGGGTTACTGATTTAATGGTCTTTAATTAGAACTACTTTAAAATTGCTTTTACTATCATACTCAAGCAAATTTTCACACCTAGAAGTCACTTATCTGTTGTTCACATCTTTTAAAAAACCCATAAAGCTATCAAATATGAAGCAATTATATCCAATAAAACAGTTAATATTCATATAGCACATTTTATGTAAAATCAGAAAACTGGGCAGAAATAAAATAATTTGCCATAAATTACCTAGCTAATACATATCCACAACTGAAACAGAGAACAGTGGTCTTGCCAAATGCAGAGGCTAACTGGCTTTCTCACCTTATGCTGCTATGCTAGGTGGTGCCAGGGGTACCCGAATTCTTCCCAGACAGTTCCTGGACAGAACCTGCTGAAAGCTGGGGTGACTAGTGGCAGCATCTACCTTTGATAGTAGTTTCAGGTGCCAGGGCTCAGGGAATGCTGACCATTAGGGCTTGCCCCCACTCCTCCAAAACTAGGTTGGGGAGGTGTTTGGATAAGGTTGTGTGGGGTCCCCTTGGTTTTGAGGCTTCCCCTGTGTCTACAGGTGAGGCAGAATTTGAATTTCCCTACAGTTCTGAGATGAGAAGAATTAGCAAACAGAGAGACTTGGGCTATATTCATCTTGTTAGTAATTCCCACAACTGAGATACACTCAGAACAACTCCAGGGAGTGGAATGAAGAGAGTTCCTTAATATGTTTTGGGATGCTTTCCCAAAGGAGAAGAAGGAGGACTCTGAACAAGAGAGGAGTCAAGGAAAGGTTAGCAAAAAAAGTTCCTATTTACCTAGTTTGTTTGTTTTTCTTTTCTTTTAGAATGGAGTAAATTCCTGAAAATGTCCCCAAAGTTTCAGGAATTTTTCTTGTCTTCTTAAAATGACTAATTGACAAACTTCTTAATCATTGCTCTCAAAACTTTGAGAATCTGCTAAGATGTTATTTTAATTTTAATTAGCTAAATTTTTGTGTAGCCCGCAGCTTAGCCAGAGCTGGAGTCAACAGGAAAATGTTAAGCTTTTTAAGAAATCTTCCCAGCATTCTAACTATAACACAGAAGTTTTTTCTTTGCTGATTGCATTTTAGATCTTTCCAAGCTAGCTCACAGAACAAACATGACACAAATATTCTGTGCAGAGATGCAGACACAGACAAAAATGACATGAAAGAGGACTGTCTAACTGTTGCCAAAAGCTATAAAATTTTGCCAAAAGCTGTCCTATAGGACTTCATCTCCTCTAGCATCCCAAAAGAGGTGAAAAGGCGACAAAGGTTCCTTAGGTACTTTGCCAAAAATTGTAAAAATTTCCAAAACTGGGCATCCCCAATCAAAGAAAACTTGCTGAGTGTAGAGCTCACAACCACCCAGACAATGGCTTAGGGTGTCCCACCTATGGGATTGTGGGAGGAAAAAATGGGGGGCTTATCTTGACAAGGAGGAAATCAAGCCTGGGGAGGGCAGACTCTCCTTGTACTGGGCCACCAACAATTTGGGAAGGGAACCCCAAAAGGTTGGGGTCACAGACCAGTGTTGCAAGATATCTCAAAAGAATTTGCAATCTTGAACCCATCTCCAAGTCAAGGAGCAAAGTTTATTGTAATTGTAATTCCTAGAGAATTTAGCAAAAAACAGAAGCAAGGAGACACATTTACCTAGCTCTTCATGTTCATTGATATGCTAATTTTATGGCCTTGGTTATGACAAGGAGTGGTTTTAAGAATTTGGTTATCACTGACCAACAGTTTTTTGCAGGATTATTCTAAAGCCAGAAGACTTGAAATCATTGACAGACAGATAGTTAGAACAATAGCCTCACTATCACTAATATCTTCCCTAATATATATTCCTAGGCCAGAGGTCTTTTATAATCATTGACAAAACAATAGCAATCTTAGATCAGAGGAACTCACTATCAGATTCTAAAGCCAGAAGACTTAGAATCACTGACATTGTTAGAACAGAAGCCCCCCAAAATCAGGGGACCTTAAAATTATGCTATCTTCCCTAGAAGTTATGTTACATCCTTAGCAGATTCTGGAGATTTGGAATAAATCATTTTAAGCACCTTTTTTGAAACATCTGGATGTACTTTGGAGTGTCTTTATGTGGAACCAATGTGGAATTCTCTGGAGAACAGCCAGTGTCCTCTCTCTTTTAAAGAGGCTTGCAGTGTCAGTCCTGAACAAATCAATGCCCTCCCTAGCATTTCTGGCACCTCTTCAGCTGAGATCCAAGCAGCAGAAATGGGTTCCTTCTATCTCAGCCTCCAGGAATCACTTGGTGCCTGATGACAAACAACCGCCACTTTGTCTTGATAAATCCACCTATTCTCTCCACCACATGGCTAAAGGAGGACCTAGGAAACTATTGTTTCAGAATGCAAAAGTTGCCTGGTTCCCTGAATAAGAACAGGTAGGATGCCAATCCTGTTTTTAAGAACTTTCTTCCCTCCCCTTTACCTCCTTTCTTGATTGCAGCAGTACTGATGGAAATGAGAGAGAGAGAGAGAGAGAGAGAGAGAGAGAGAGAGAGAGAGAGAGAGAGAGAGAGAGAACCTCAAAATTCTGAGAAAATAGGATAGCCGTTCAATACCACCTTTAAAAAACACTTTTAGGGTTTGCTTTGGGGTGGAGCCAAGATGGCGGAGTGAAAACGTGATTCTCTGTGTCCTCCTCCGATCTTCTCTCAAATCAACAATAAAACAAGCCTCTGAACTGATCTTCAAGTCAACGAATCCAGAAATACTTGGACACTGCTTCCAGTTACCTCTGAAGAACTTTATATCAGGTCTGTTTAACTCTGGCAGAGGGATAAACAGTGGACTCGGTGCAGGTCGAAGGTGAGGGTGGGACTCAGCTCAGCTTGGCAGAAACTCCAAACTTCAAACTCCAAACACCTGGAGTTTATCTGAGGCACTCGGGACACTCTGCTCTGATTGGGGGCAGGTGTTCTGGCAGACTTGCCTTGTTTAAGGAGTAATTTGGACTTAGTCCTAGCCCCCACCAGCACAGCACCTTAAGTTAATTCGAGGAATTTCCCCAGGGCAAACTGCTGCAGCCAATTTTCTAGCCTTAAACAGACCTCCACACTGTCTAAAAATAAAATGAAGAAGCAAAAGAGAGCTCTCACCATAGACAGCTTCTACCAAGAGAAAGAAGGGTACACCCCAGATCCTGAAGTTCATTTAGACAAAACTCCAGAGGAAGTCAGCAAGGACCATCACTGGTCCCCTTTACAAAAGGCCTTCCTGGAAGATTGCATAAAGAATCTCAAGAGAGAGCTGGAGGATAAATGGGAAAATAAGCTGAAATCAGTGCAAGAAGGATACAATATCTTACAAGAAGGATATGATGCCCTGCAAAAGAGATATGAAAAAGACACCAATTTATTGAAAAATAAAATTAGTGAAGTGGAAAAAGAGTGCAATGAACAAATTGGCCAGTTACAAAAGGAGCTTAAAAAGGAGGTAACTGAAGAAAACAACACTTTAAAAATAAGAATTGAACAAATTCAAGTGAATGACTCAATAAGACTTCAAGAATCAGTCAAACAAAAACAAAAAAATGAAAAAAATAGAAGAAAATGTGAAATATCTCCTAGGAAAAACAACTGACTTGGAAAATAGATCTAGGAGAGAAATCTAAGGATTATTGGACTTCCTGAAAGCCATGATGAAAAAAAGAATCTAAACACTATCTTCCAGGAAATCCTGAAAGAAAACTGCCCTGAAGTTGTAGAATCAGAAGGCAAAATCACCATTGAAAGAATTCACTGGTCACCTCCTGAAAGAGACCCCAAAATTAAAACCCCAAGGAATATCGTGGCTAAATGTCAGGACTACCGCACCAAGGAAAAGATTTTGCTAGCAGCTAGAAAGAAACAATTCAAATACTAAGGATCAATAATTAGAATCACACATGATCTGTCAGCCTCCACATTGAAGGATCCAAGGGCCTGGAACCAGATATTCAGAAAGGCAAAGGAACTTGGATTACAGCCAAGAATAACGTATCCAGCTAGAATGAGCATTATCCTCCAGGGAAGAAGATTGTCATTTAATGATATAGGTGAATTTCACCTATTTCTAATGAAAAGACCAGATCTGAACAAAAAATTCGACCTCCAAACACAGAACTCAAGAGAAGCATAAAAAGGTAAAAAGGAAAGGCCTCTTGAGAACTTTATTTCTACTATGGGGATACTTAAAGTTTGGGGGTATAATTAACTAGATATTACTTTGATAATATGAAAAGAAAACTAGAGGGGGGAAAGTTATCATACTGGGGAAAAGAGGGAAAAGGTGGTAAAATAAGATTCAAAAAAAAGGTTAAAAACAAGATAATATCTCATGAAGATGCAAAGAAAACCTAATATAATTGAGAGAAAGAAGGGAGGGAGATGAACATTGTGTAAATCTTACTCTCATCAGGTTGGGCTCTAAAAGTGTTTATCAGACATCTGATTTCACAGAGAAACTTGTCTGTTGCTAGAGGGAAATGGGAGGGAAAGGAGGAAAGGAAAGGGACAAACTAATAGAAGGGAAAATAGAAGAATCAGGGGAAAGGAGTAAAAAAGGGGGAGGAGACCTAAAATGTGGAGGATTGCTTGGGGGAAGGGGTCATCAAAAGCGAAATACTCAGGAGGGGGGAAGGGAGAAAGGGGAAAGGAAAAAGGAAAACATAACTTGGGTAAATAAGATGGCAGGAAATTAAAAATTAATTATTTTAACTGTGAATGTGAATGGGATGAACTCTCCCATAAAGCAGAAGTGGATAGCAGACTAGATTAAAAACCAGAATCCCACAATATGTTGTCTACAAGAAACACATCTAAAAGATAGTGACACATATAGGATGAAGGTAAAAGGCTGGAGCAAAACCTATTACACTTCAGGTGAACAAAAAAAAAAAAAAAAACAGGGGTAGCAATCCTTATCTCAGATCAAGTAAAAGCCAAGATAGATCTAATCAAAAGAGATAAGGAAGGAAACTATATTTTATTAAAGGGTACCATAGATAATGTAGCAATATCAATACTAAATATATATGCACCAAGTGCAATAGCATCCAAATTCCTAGGGGAGAAATTAAGAGAGATGCAAGAAGAAATAGACAGCCAAACAATACTAGTGGGGGATCTCAAACTTGCTCTCTCAGAATTAGATGAATCAAACCACAGAATAAATAAGAAAGAAACCAGGGAGGTAAACCAATTGCAAGAAAAGTTAGATATGATAGATCTATGGAGAAAATTGAATGGAAACAGCAGGGAGTTTACTTTTTTCTCAGCGGTCCATGGAATTTATACAAAAATTGACCATGTATTAGGGCCTAAAAACCTCCAAATCAAATGCAGAAAGGCAGAAATAGTAAGTGCATCTTTTTCAGATCATGATGCAATAAAAATCACATGCAATATAAGGCCAGGAGAAAATAAACCAAAAGTTAATTGGAAAGTAAATAATCTAATCCTGAAGAATGAATGGGTGAAAGAGCAAATCATAGACACAATCAATAATTTCATCCAGGAGAATGACAATAATGAGACAACATACCAAAATTTATGGGATATGGCCAAAGAGGTTATAAGGGGTAATTTTATATCTCTAGATGCTTACTTGCATAAAATAGAGAAAGAAAAGATCAACAAATGGGGCTTATTATTAAAAAAAAATTGAAAAAGAACAAATTAAAAACCCTCAATTAAATACCAAATTGGGAATTCTAAAAATAAAAGGGGAAATTAATAAAATTGAAAATAAGAAAACTATTGAATTAATAAATAAAACTAAGAGTTGGTTCTACGAAAAAACCAACAAAATAGATAAGCCTTTAGTTAATTTGATAAGAAAAAGGAAAGAGAACAATCAAATTGTTAGTCTCAAGAATGATAAGGGAGAACTTTCTTCCAATGAAGAGGAAATTAGAGCAATAATTAGGAGTTACTTTGCCCAACTTTATGCCAGTAAGTTTGATAATCTAAATGAAATGGAGGAATATCTACAAAAATATAGATTGCCCAGGTTAACAGAAGAGGAAATAAATTATTTAAATAGCCCCATATTAGAAAAAGAAACAGAACAAGCTATTAACCAACTCTCTAAGAAAATTTCTCCAGGGCCAGATGGATTTACATGTGAATTCTACCAAACATTCAAAGAACAATTAATTCCAATACTATACAATTTGAGAAAATAGGGACAGAAGGTATACTACCAAATTCCTTCTATGAGACTGATGTGGTGCTGATAGCTAAACCAGGTAGGGTGAAAACAGAGAAAGAAAACTATAGACCAATTTCCCTAATGCATATTGATGTAAAAATTTTAAATAAGATATTAGCAATGAGATTACAGAAAGCCATCCCCAGGATAGTACACTATGACCAAGTAGGATTTATACCAGGAATGCAGGCTGGCTCAATATTAGGAAAACTATCAGCATAATTAATTATATTAATAACCAAATTAACAAAAACCATATGATTATCTCAATAGACGAAGAAAAAGCATTTGATAAAATCCAACACCCTTTCCTATTAAAAACACTAGAGAGTATAGGAATAAATGGGTTTTTCCTTAAAATGATCAGTAGCATCTATTTAAAACCATCAGCAAGCATCATATGTAATGGAGACAAACTAGAACCATTCCCAATAAGATCAGGAGTGAAACAAGGCTGCCCACTGTCACCATTACTATTTAATATTGTATTAGAAATATTAGCATTGGCAATAAGAGAAGAAAAAGAGATAAAAGGAATTAGAGTAGGTAATGAGGAAACTTGTTAGATTGACTAAAATGATAGGAAAAGATAATGACGTAGGTAGTAGACTTCCTACTATGTAGGGGAGAGGTGGGGACTAGGGGAGGGGAAGTTTGTAATGGAAAGCTTTCTAAGGGTCAAGGTTGAAAAATTACCCATACATATGTTTTGCAAATAAAAAGCTTTAATTAAAAAAAAAGATGGGGTTCTTCCTAAATTATATATTGTGCAATTTGTAAAATTGTATGAGCTATGTTTCAAAATGAATGATTAAGTCCTTATGACATAATGGGAAATTTTGTGGAGTTTCACCCAAACTTATTTAGCTAGATGAGCTTGGTAGAGAAAACTTGAATCAGTGTATATAACCTGGAAGCCTAGCTACTGCCTGAGGCAAACTGGGAACACCATTAATTAGATCATCTCAGCATTAAGTGAGCCTTTTATTTTTTTTTTAATTTTTTTTTTTTTTTTTTTTTTTTTTTTGCTGAGGCAAAAAGTGGGGTTAAGTGATTTGCCCAGGGTCACACAGCTAAGAAGTGTTAAGTATCTGAGATCAGATTTGAACTCAGGCTCTCCTTTTATTCTTAAGTAGGCCTTTTGTCAAAGTGGATTTTTCTTATATTCCCACCCCAGATGGTGACCTCTACAAACTCCACATTTGCTGTATTCAATCAGAAAGCCAAGTTATGATGTCAAACCCCCAAAGTTATATTTCCCTATAAAGGATCTCCTCCTACTGTAGATCTTTGCTAACGCCCTTTTACAGCTAAATCACTTTGGGGTATTCCCTCCTTAAGGTGTCTTTCTCCTTGTTAAAGCTAACTCTTTTTAGGGTGTGAAATCCCTTTTAGGATTAACCCATTGGGGCATCTATGTGGTGCAGTGGATAGAGCACCAGCCTTGAAGGCAGAAAGACCTGAGTTCAAATCTGGTCTCAGACACTTAATGCATGACCCTGGGCAAGTCATTTAACCCCAATTGCCTCAGCAAAAAAAAAAAAAAAGATTAGTCCACCTGTCAGAACTGTCCTTTGATTCCAAGGGGGGAAAGAAGGAAAAGAAAAGGAAAAAAAACTAAGGGGGAGAAGCTATTCATCAGAGATATCAGCAGCAAAGGAAGGAGAAAGCTCCTATAACTGCTTCAGCTACTTTAGCTCTACTCAGTTCTACTCTATCTCTCCCCAGGCAGTTAACATTTATTTAATTAGGTATAGACAAAGATGGCTACTTTCCAGAACTTTACAAAATTACACTTGTGCAGAAGCAAGGTCACTTACATAAGTCTTATGATTATGACATTTAGGTTTACCTCAGTGTCAGTCTAACACACAGGATCCTTGAGTTCTATACCATCAGTCAATGATTTAATCCTCTTCCCACATAACCTCATTTTTGAGTTAGTCTGCTAACTTCTCTATGAAATTAGCCACTAGTCAATGGGATACTCCCACTTCATGGTGTCTTCTCTGTAATGTCATCTTCTTTCCAGTTAATTGTGAGTTTTACTAAAGATTTGTCTTTCCCCTTATTAATTGCTAAAAAGATTTTCCTTGCTAATTCCTTTTGGAATTTAACCCATTTTTAGCAGCATAATAAAATCTTTGCCCCTTGATTTGGAGATCTATGTCTACAAATTCTTTTGAGATGATACCAGTTCATAACCCCAATAAACTTTTGGGGTTTCACTTTAAACCCCATTATTCTGATGACATGGTATAGAAAACATCTAACTGCAGCTTGTAATTTCAACATTTTGTATCCATTCTATGCAGATATCCCCCAGAACTCAACACTATCATTTATAAAAATGATGAGATTATTTTTGTAATGGAATATGATCTGAATTTTAAATTTAGAATTTTTATATTTCTACATCTTAAAACAAAATCATTTGTATAATGTTGAACTTAAAGCCATCTACTTAGGTATCCTAATATTATTTAGAAGAGAACTTAAAACTCTCATGTGGGACCTGCTATCTGAGATAAAATTTCTTGGGATTATAATTGATATGGGTTTCTTTTGAGTTTTGAATTTAGGTGTGAATGATGGATCATTACAATGCACCATTCCACAGAAGTTACTCAGAGGGGTGTGATCCAGAGCTATTATGGGTGGAAATTTGCATCTGGGAGAAAAGACTAGGAAAACAACTTAAAGCTTTCCTTAAGGTAGGATGCTACTGACTCAATTGATGAATTGTGTTCCTCTATATAGGAAGCTTTCTCACCTCATTATTCCTATTGCATATTTGGTAGTTATTTATGACTGATTCTTGAAGTCAAGCAGTTAAAACAAATCTTTGTTTTGTCCTGCTATGAGTGTGTCCCTGCTTTGTCCTTATAACAAATTTATATATTCAGAACAAATGGTAAATATAAAAACCATGAGCACAAGGCAAGTATGTAAAATCTTGCTGGTTTTTATCTAAAACTATATAGTCATTGGGTAAATGACTATTTTCCATCTGAAATGTGTGGTCATTTGGGTAAATGAATATTTGATCTAATCATATGACTTACTAAGATAGATAGATAGATATTAGATAGATAGATTAGATAGATAGATAGAGATAGATATCTTACCAGAAATATCTATTTGTATATAATTAGGTAATAATGTTCAAAAATGTAAGAACAGTTGGCTATTTATAAAATTGTTTGTGAGATCCAGCTGTCATTGTAATGTTTATTTAAATTAAACCTTAAATATCTTCAGTGTGCCTTGGAGTAGAGAATTTTAGTGCAATCAGGTTTTTTTTAGATGTAACTTATAGAGTATTTTGTGTTATATCAATATAAAAGTCCATTTAAATTTATTTTAAAAAAAAACATTTAAACTACAGGCAGCTAGGTAGCGCAGTGATAGAGCATCAGCCCTGAAGTTAGGAGGACCTGAGTTCAAATATGGTCTCAGACATTAAACACTTCCTAGCTATGTGACCCTAGGCAAGTCACTTAACCCTAATTGCCTCAGAGGGGAAAAACTTTTAAACTAATGTGGGAATAACATCTGTTTGTACTGTATTTCTCATAAATAACTTGTTTGGTATCTAAAGCTTAAGCAGTTAATGCAGCCACAAAAGAGGCTGCTAGTCAATCTCTATTGGACTCCTGACTCCCCAGCACCCGGTTCTTATATTCCTTCCTATAAAAAACCCTTGCCAAAGAGAGGGATATACTCTTTTCAATTCTTGTTGATTTAACAACATTAATCTACAAAGAATGCCCTTAAATCTATTTTTATTGGTCACAAACTAAGAGAAATGGCCCAGAATTTTTGAGTATGTCATCCATATCCAATCTTTCTAACAAAATTCAATTTTTGCAACAATCTTTTTCTTTTTAAAAACCCTATTTGTGCTAGTCAGTCCTTTGTCAACTGATGTTTTTACCTCAAATGCGATATTTTTTTTAACAGATTTACTTGCTTGGAAAATAAACTCTGTAGCCATGAACAACCTAGGACCCCTGTCACATAAAAGTTTGTGAATGCCTCTGTTAGCCTGGTAGTTAATAAAATCCCACAAAATGGGGGTCTTGGCTATTCTCTTTGCTTCACATTCCATTTCTAATTCTCATGTCAATTTTAAATGGGCCTTTTGTTTTTAAACAGGCCTTTTGTTCAACAGACTTTGATTGCAGTCCTACCCCAAATGGAGGTCTCTGGAAACCAAGATTTATGGGAACACCATCACACCCCTTCTCCTGTTAAATTACTTCTGTTTTTTTTTAAATAACTGAATGCAAGTTTCTTCTTACAGATAATATAGTCTCCATGTTAAAAGATTATGACCAATTTTGCAAAGTTTAATGTAGAAAAATTACTCATATGTTCTGTAAATAAAAAGCTTTAATAAGAAATAGGGGAAAAAAGATTCTGACCAACCACGTCTTCATAATCTACACAGCATGGTACTCTCTATTTTCAGGGAAGGCAGAGAAAATTGAACTATTTCTATCCAAGTCATTTTCTCCCCCCAATATTCCTTGAACCATTTTCTCTGCCCTTTAAACACACATCTCAAGAATGAAAGCTTTGCTTTTAAGTACTGTCTCTATCTAGTTCTCCTTGTCTCACCCCATGAGTTCCCACAAATGGGGAATAACTCTTTAGTCAGACTAAAATCTATAAGATGAGCCTTCCCCAAATATTTTGAAAGGTCCTATCAAGAAAAATGTCAATAATTGGAGACCCCATCAACAATACTTTTCTTTTTTAATTGTTTAACACATTTGTTTTTTCCTAAGTTTTTGGTCAACTCACCTTCAAAAGATGATCAGTACTAGATGCTTTCTTGATCAGCTTCAGGGACCCTGTTGCTAAAACTCAGAACCCACTGGATGCTGCTTTGGGCAGCTTCTGGCCCATTAAGATCAATACCCCTTCAAATTAAGGCCCTGTTGGATGGACTCAGCTCTGCACCCACTGCCAACAAGAAGTAACTTTTAAAGATAAGATCATCACCTCATACCCCAAAGGACTTTAGAGACAATTTTGGGGAAAACTGACTGATGGATTGAATAGACCCCAGCAAAATACTACCCAATGTCTGAGTCTGCTCCCTGCAAGAAGCAAACTGAACCTGGGATGATCTCCACTAGTGTTCCCTGGTAATCAACTTTGTACATATGTAGTGTCATTAAACTTTAGCCTGAGTCCCTCTAGACCAATGGATTTCACTTCCAGCTTAAGTGCACTTAGCAAGTGTCTCTGCATTTGGCCTCTAAAAGATTTCAGGATTGGTCCTGAGGCAGCCTCCTTAGTTAGGGACAATCCCCATACACTTTTTGAAAGATTTCATTAACATTTGAGAGTTTGAAAGAGTATGGTATGGGGGCAGCTAGGTGGCGCAGTGGTTAGAGCACCAGCCCTGAAGTCAGGAGGACCTGAGTTCAAATCTGGTCTCAGACACTTCCTAGCTGTGTGACCCTGGGCAAGTCACTTAACCCCAATTGCCCCAGCAAAAAGCAAAAAAAAAAAAAAAAAAAAAAAGAAAGAGTATGGTGTGAAGCCAGAACTCTTTTTTTTTTTTCTTTTGCTTTTTTGCTGAGGCAATTGAGGTTAAGTGATTTGCCCAGGATCACACAGCTAGGCCGTGTTAAGTGTCTGAGACCAGAATTGAATTCAGGTCTTCCTGACTTCAGGGCTGGTGCTCTATCCATTGTGCCACTAGCTGCCCCAAAGCCAGAGCTCTTAGTCAACTCAACCACCATTCATTGTTTTAGTGATGTGAATGGAAAGTCTAAATCAGCCTATCCAGAGTCCAGTGTTTCTAATCCATCTTGTCTCCAACCTCTGAGACTATTTTGATTAGCATAGCTTTAGACAACTATACTCTTTCCTGGTTCCTCTCCTCATTACCTAGACACTGCTTCCACTCTCCTGAGACTTTAAGAAATTGTTCCCCCCAAAAGCACTATGCTTAACAAATATGATTCTACCTTGCTTAGTCATCTTTGGTTAAGAATAGAAACTATTTGATGGAATAAATGGAAAACCTTTATAAATTGCAATGAATGTCTGACTTGAGGATTTCATATCATAATCCCTTACTCTATTATACTAATTTTAAAATATTCTTATAAAAATGTGATCTCCCAAATCTACTTCCTATTTCTTATTATCACTTCACATACCCTAACATTTCTCCTGAGATCCAGTCTCATATCACCAACTCTCTCAACTCACCATGTCCAAAACAGAACTCATTTATCTTTCCCTCAAACCCTCCACTGTTCCTCACTTTTTGATTCCCCTCAAGGGTAATACTAGCTTCCCAGTTACAAGGATCACAGCTTCAGTGTCATTATAAATTATTCTCTTTCATACAGCCCAATTTTACATCCTAGATCAAGCATCACTTGGTCATCATTTGGGCCCTGATTGAATTATAATCAATATATCAAATAGCAATTGTTTCTGTTTTAACCAGAAACCCTGATGATATTCCCATTCCAGAATAATTTGGATTTTGATTAAGTCAAAGAAGTCATTCTCTATCCCATTTATTACTTAGCCTTAATAACAGATGGGGCATTGTTAAAGTCAAACTGAACTCTGTTAAAGACCTTAGCTTAAAAAGGAAAAAGTCCTCAAATGTATCCAGGGCTATCTCCAGTCCTCCTGATCAGTGTCAGGCCACTGAATCTAGATGGTTCCAGAGGACAAAGTGAGGCTAGGGACTTAACACAAAGTACTCTCACTTCAATTCAATTCACTTGCATGTCGTGGCATCATCTCTCTGATGTCATGCTCCTCTTCAAACAACAACAACAACATATCCAATCTATTACCTAGTCTAATTGTTTCCACTATCACCTTGCTGAGAGCAATGTCCTTTGGGAAATGTGATCAGTGGAAAATTATATCCAAGTGCTCTTTAGATAAATATACTATAGTTCAAATTACACATATTCTAATCATGCTACATTTCAAAAGAGCATTTTGGGAAATCCTATTCTCCCAAATAGGGTTTTAGGATCATAGGAGCTTGGAGTTAGAACAAGAAGAAATCTGAAAAACTATCTAGTTCAAAACCCTCATTTTACAAGTGAAAAAAATGGAGACTACACAAGGTAAAGTGATCTGGATAAAGTCACACAGCTTATGAAAATATGAGTAGAGATCTGAACTGAAAACCTCTGACTCACAAGCCAAAGCTCTTTAGAAACAAAACATTATATATAGTAAAAATAACAATGTGTGATAATCAATTATAATTGCCTTAGCTCTTCTCAGTAATCCAATGAACCAAAACAATTCAACAAGATTCATTATGAAAAATGCTATTCAGATCCAGAGAAACAATTGATGGGATCTGGATACAAATAGAAGCACTCTATTTTTACTTTATGGGAGGACAGGGGGCATTTGATGTGTTTATGTTTTCCTTTTATTCTCTTTCTTCTTTTACAACATGACTAATGAGGAATTGGGGGTTTTTTTGCATAACTGCATGTGTATAACTTATATCAAATTGTTTCCCATCTTTGGGAAGCCAGTGGGAGGGAGGAAGAAAAATTTGGAACTCAAAACTTTCAAAAGGTGATTGTTGAAAATTGTATGTATAGTTGGAAAAAAATAAAATACTACTTTCAAAAAAAAAACTTTAAAGGCCAATGTTCATGCTGCTGTGGGATAGAACATGGATTACCCAAAGGAATAGACAATATAACTGATGAGTTTTTGTACCCCTGAATTCTTGGCAGGGAGCCATTTCAATGATGTGAAATGAACATACAATTCTGAGTCAAGAGGCCTGGCTTCCAGACATGGCTCTTTCCCTTGACCAGAATATTTGTGAGATTGACATGAACAAAATATGGTCTTCCACACTCTGAGCCTGAGAGTAAAAAGAAAGGAGTGGATACCACCATTTTTAAGGTTGCTTGAACTCAAGATCATGTGATCATGTGAATATCCTCCCAAGTTTGTTTAAACCTCATCAATAAAAATGAGGTTCATTACTTTATATAATACCATCTTTCTGACCAAAACTATTGTCTCCTATCTAAATCTCCTTGCTTTACTTATCAGTCTTCCTCTGGAAAGCTTTTTGTTGCTTCCAAAACTTAAATCCATCTCAGAGAAAATTCTCTTAAGAGTGTGTTCAAAGGAGATAGTCATAACATCACTGGACTGGATTCTGAAGAAACCACAACAATCACTACAATCTATTAGTTTTATCAAGGAGAGAGAGCAAATAACTCACCCAAGTCATACAATTAATAATAGCAAAACCAGAATTCAAACCAAAGTCTCTTTCTTCCTCTCAAAATTTGAGGGATTTCCTCTTACAAAACAAGTCCTAGGTATGTGTACTTCCCCTCACTCCCCAGTAGCTTAAATGTCTTCAAGGTCACATCTGTATCCTCTTGATGTTTCTGGTAGAGAAAGCAGAATGGTAGCTAGAACACTATCCATCCTCCTCCATTTATAAAGGACACTTCTTAATCCAGATCAGTCAATAAAGGCATCTTCTCTTCTTATATATATCTTCCCCACAAAAGAAATGCTACCTCAGGGCAGCTAGGTGGCACAGTGGATAGAGCACCAGCCCTGAAGTCTGGAGGACCTGAGTTCAAATCTGGTCTCAGACACTTAACATTCCCTAGCTGTCTGACCCTGGGCAAGTCACTTAACCTCAATTTTCTCAGTAAAAAGCAAAAAAAAATTAAAAAAAAAAAAAGAAATGCTATCTCAACTCATCACTATTCTATGTCACCCTCCCTTATGCATTCCTACACAGTTCCTGCCTTTGGGGAAAACTGAGTACAAATCTCAGTAAATGAGTTAGTAAGTGCTATAGAACCAATAATGTCAATTACTTCTTAGATCTATGACATCTATACAGAGAATTAAGTTTGACAATGAAAAAGTTGCTAAATATTTATAACTATATGAAAAAATGCTTATTTTTAATAATAATTAATAATAATAATGAAAATTAAAACCACTGAGATTTCACCTCATATTCTAAAAACTAGCAAAGATGACCAAAATGGCAATATTCAATGTTGGAGGGACTGTGGGCTGACAGGCATTTTCATACATTTTTGGTGCAGTTGTGAAATTTTTAAATTATTTTAGAAAGCAATTTGAAATTATTCAAATATAATGATTGAGTTGTCTATATCCTTTCAGCCAGAGACTCCATTTCTCAGCTATCAATAATAATAATAATTATATATAGATATATATATACATATATATGCACCAAACTATTAACAGAAGCACTTTTTTATGATAAGAAATATTTGGAAGAAAACACATCTATGTGTATTGATTGATTTTAAAAATTGTGGCCAAGAATACGAAGAATTACTGTTCTGTAAGAAATGATATGTGTCTGGAATAGGGAACTGCATGGTAAGATCTATACAAACTGATGCAACATGAAGCAAATAGTGCCAAAAAACCAAACATACATAGTAACTACAACAATGTAAGTGAAAATAAGAATTACAATTTAATTAAATAAAACTGTAAAAATTAAGCATGATTCTAGTGAAAAGTTATAAGTAACAGCCCCAACTCACCTTTGATGGAGGTTGGAAGTTCACTGGTGCTATGCCTTGTACATATTGTTACATTTTTTCTATATATCTATTAGTTTTGCTAATTGTTTCTTCTTAAAAATAATGTTACATAGAATGGCTTTCTGGAAAGGGAAAAAGAATTGTAATGATGACAACTATGATGATAAATATAGCAGAAGAAATCAATTTAAATTTTAAAAATTAAAATTTAAAATGAGAAAAAGAAAAGGAATAAAACATTTACAAAAGTATATTGCTCACAAGAACTCTACGAGGCAGTTAATGCATATATTTTCCTAATTCCATTGTTCCCCATTATAATCATTTCTATAAATTAGAAAATTCAGAGTTGAGGATTGGAGGCAAGGGGCTGGGGTGGGGGGAGCATAGTAGAAAGGCACATCAATTGGATGTGCCCTGGAGCTCTGAAGACTAACTTCCTTATAGGAAAAAAAAAAGTGTGCAAATAGCAATGTTATTTATATTAGTTATTTTTTGAATATATAATTTGTATTGGCCAGGACTGTATGGAATGAGATCCAGAACAAGGTCATCTTTGCACACAGATGAAAACAAGAATGGTTCCAAAATCTAGACTCATCAGATCACACAATTATTTTTACTTCCTTTCTCCCCTCTTCATCCATTTCTTTCAATACTCTTAAAATCCAAGTCCTGTTGATGCAAAAAAAAAAAAAAAAAAAAAACCCAAGATCTAGAAATCTCAATGACTAAAATTTTGGAGACAATTTTATGCTCCTTGGAAAGTGGGATGAGCAATGGTTTATTATTAATGAATTTATCACAAATGGTAGAATTTTAGATGTTATTCCATCTGGCTCAATTCAAGACACATCATCTTAGCATATTAAGCACCTACTATGTGCCAGGCACTGTGCTAAACACTGGGGACAGAGACATAGTATGGAGGAAAAACAGTCTTTGATCTTAAGGAGCTCATAGTTTAATGGAGAATATGACACTAATATGTATAAACTAGAAACAGGAAAAATTATGGAAACCTTAGAAGGAAGATATAAAGGAAAAGGAAGGCTGTGAAAAACTTCTTACAGAAAATTGGGAATTCTCTGAGACTTGGAGGAACTCAAAAAATTCAGGGGAAGAAATAAGGAAGGAAAGCACTCCAGACATGGAGGAGGCATAGAGTCAAGAGATAGAGTGTAAAGTTGGAGAATTTGCAAGGTCAGTGTCACTGGATCACACAATACATGGAAAGAAGGAAGTTTTAAGAAGACTGGAAAGGTAGGAAGAAACCAAATTAAGAGGAGCTTTTAAAAACAAAGCAGAAGAATTTATAACTGATCTTGGGAAGAAGAGGGAACCACTGAGTATTTAGAATGAAGTAGGAGAAAATTCATCACATCTGTGCTTCAGGAAAATCACTTTTAAATGGAGGGCGGAATAGAGTGGTGAGAGATGAAACATGAAGGCAATCTAACAAGCTACTACAATAATCCAGCTATAAAGTAATAAGAGTATGGAGAAAGAGGGTAGCAATGGCAGAAAAGGGAAATAAAAAGAGATGCTATGAGGGTAGAAAGGGCAGAACTTAACAAATAAGACATGTGGGGAGGGAGGACTGAAAGACAGTGAGAAGTCAAGGATGACACCTAATTTGCAAACACAAATGACTGGGAGGATCATGCCATTCTTAATAGTAATAGGAAAGTTCACAAAAAGAAGAAAGTTGAGGAAGTGAAATAGGGAGTGAAGATAATTTCAGTTTTGGACATTTGGGACTGAAAATATCTATGAGACAACTAATTTGAGATTTCTGTTGGACAGTTGGTGCTGATAGACTGGAGGACAGGAGAAAAGTTAAAGCTGAATCAATGGATCTGAGTTGCATCTACATAAAGATGATCTTTGAATCCATAGGAGCTGATGAGACCACCATGTGAAATAGTATAGAAGGAAAAAAGAAGAGAAGAGAGTCTGGCAGGATGCTCCAGAGATAGTGGGGGTGATATGGATAAAGATCCAGCAAAGCAGGCAGAGGAGTGGCCAGAGAGATTAAAAGAGATCTAGGAGAATATTGTCCTGAAAATAGAGAAAGGAGAACATTGAGGAGAAGACAGGGATCAATAGTGACAGGGCCACAGAAAGGAAGTTTGGAGGAGTGATAGAGCCTCTCAACTCTGACTACATGGAAGCCAACCTCCTCTGCCTAAGATTAAAATGGTTATGAAATGACTTTAGGAACACATTCTAAGTGAGGAGTGAACACATTCTAAGTGAGGAGGTTAAGATAGAGATTCTAATCCCCAATAGCTCAGATTACAGGCAGTAAGATTCAGCACTAAAAAAAAAAAAAAAACAAAAAAAAAAACAGAGTATAGTTCCCCATTCCACCTGTTGAGAACTGGAGAAAGCGATTGAGGATTCAGCAGTGGAGACTCCAGCAGACAGTAAAATTCAGCACTAAAAAATAAAAGATTGCTCCCCATTCCAACTGTTGAGGACTGGGGAAAGTGATTAAGAACTTAGTTGTGGAGACCCCAGCATAGACCATGAGAAACTCAGACCTCATCTCTACTGCTCAGTTTGTAATCATGTCATGTATCAAGGTTTGACCTGGCTTTACAGATTAGGAACAGGAACCAGATTAAGGTACCTCAGATTAAGAGGCCTTGGAATTAGGGGCTTTTTCATCCTCCTACTGGGAATGAAGAAAGGTCATTACTCCAGAGATGGACATAGTCATTTGGCCTCCTGGAGTGAATTGTTCTGCTTAGAAATTCAATGTCGTTGCTCTCTGTACACATACACACAAAAACACACACACACACATGCACACACACAGTTCTCTTCCCTTAATTTGTTTCAGTCACAAAGGTTACCAGCTCATTCAAATTAATACAGATTTTGACCAAAGACCAAAGGTTCAAGTGTCACGATGCAAACAAACATAAATGGGATAGGAACCCAGGGAAGAAGAACTGGGGACTCTAAAGAATTCCTAGCTCCAGCTGAGGGCTAATGGGGTCACTGATGGAAACTTTGTACCATCCCTCTTTCCTATTCATAGACAGGGCTACTGATCGTCTTTCAATAAAACACATTCTTAGAGTTATTTGTCCAGATGCTGATGGGACTATACCAGGCAAACTCATCCATCTGATCAGTAGCATGGCTAACTCTCTAGGATTTGGTGTACAGACTATGACACAAGAACAGAATCAAAAATTAACTAAATTTCTAAATTCCCCCTAGCCTTTGCTATTTTCCTTTTTTGTCATCTTAGGCTATCTCATGATTTTGAACTGCAACATCTGAATTATTTCATTGTGCATTTCTCTTATTTAGAGAATTTTTCATATGGTTCCTGAAAGCTCTGAAAACTGCCTGTTTTTGTCCTTTGACTTTAATCAATGAGGGAATAACTCCTATTCTTGTACCTTTTTTTTTAGTTCTCTATACAGATTAATAATGAGACTTTTATTATAGGAATCTATTGCAAAGAATTTTTTCCCAGTTGCCTGCTATTCTTTTCATTTTAGTAGCATTGCTTTTATTTGTGTAAAAAGGTTTTAATTTAAGGAAATCAGAATTATGCATTTTACTTCCTTATCTATATCTTATTTGGTCATGAACTGTTCCCTTATGCATGGTTCTGAGAAGTATTTCCTTCTATGCTCCATTAATTTCCTTAGGATAGCATCCTTTATATCTAAATCATGTACCCCTTTTGAATTTATCTAGTATATAGTGTGATGTGTTGATCTATGTTATTTTATTTTCCAGTTTTTCCAACAGTTTTTGTCTACTAGCAAGTTCTTGCTGCAATAACTGATTTTTGAAGATTTATCCAATACAGGGTGACTGTGCTCAATTAATTACGTTTATTGTATACCTAATATATTCCACTGGTGCATTTCTTACCCATTACCAATTGTTGTGACAATTACAACTTTGTCATATAAGTTCAGATCTAATGCAGTTAAACCCCCTTACTTGCCTTGTTTTTTCAATGTTTCCCAAGCTATTTTTGACCTTTTACTCCTCCAGATGACTTTTGTTGCTTTTTTCCCTAGCTTTATAATGTAATTCTCAAGTAGTTTGATTGACATGGCACTGATTAAGTAAATTAATTTAGGCAGTATTTTTTTATGTTTTATTATATTGTAGCTTAGAATGCATATAATTAATATTTCTCAAATTATATACATCTCTTTATTTGTGTGAAAGGTGTTTTGTAATTCTAGTCATATAGTTCTTATATGTGTGTGTTAGCTGGTAGACTCTCAAGTATTTAAAACTGTCTAGAATTATTTCTATACCTCTTTCTGTTGTATTTTAAAGATAACAGGCAAAAATGCTGAAGATTTGTATGGGTTTGTGTATCTACTTCAAATTTATGGAAGTTCTTAGTGATTCAGATTAATTTTTGAGTTGACTTTAGGATTCTTTAAATTATCATATCATCTGCAAAAAGTGATAGTTGCATTTTCTCCTTTTCTACGATTATGGCTTCAATTTCTTCTTCTTGTCTTATCAGTATATTTAGCATTTCTAATAGACTATTGAATTGTAATAGTAAAAATGGAAAATGTGCCTTAACCCTGACCTGATGAAAAGGCTTTCAGAATTTTTGTTCTTGAGTCGTATCCAACTGTTTGTGGCCCCATTTGGGATTTTCTTGGCAAATATACTGCAGTGATTACCATTTCCTATTTCAGATCATATTATAAAAGAGGAAAGTGTGGGAAACAAGGTTGATGACTTCCCCAGGGTTACTAAGTTGTCTAAGGTTGATTTCAATATTTCTGATGTAGAAGTCTAGTACTGAATAAGTCCATGTACAGGTAGAGTTCAGTCCAAGTATTACTTGAAACCTGCTCTCTATAAGGGCTTGCAGTTCAAAGCACTGGCTCACCACCTTCCCTGACAGTGATGAAAGACATACTTGAGATGAATTTAAAGTATCTTGTTGGACAATGAATGTAATTGGAACAAGGTATCACAAACTATGCAATTTATGACTTTGTTAGATAAGTAATTTGTAAAGCTAATTGCTCCAATTTTTGACTTTGTTAGAAAGATAGTTACTACTAATTAGTCCAATTTATGAGTCTGTTAGATAAGTAGATTATAACTGCTAATTACTGTTAATATTAATGTCAAAGTGGAATGTGGAAGTGTATGCCTGTAACCTTGAAATGTACACTAAGTAGCCTGAAAATGCCTGGCATGTACATGTGCACAGAATCCCTTGTTCATAATGAGGGTATATCTTAATAGATTACAGATGGCTACATTTCTGTCATAGGCTATCACTGTCAGGAGAATGCATTCTGGGCAACCCAATCCAAGAGAAATAACCATCTTCAGGATACATTCAAAGAAAGAGATGGACTTTCTCTCGGATATAACAATAGTCAACATTTGAGGGATAGATGAAGATGTGTAGCAGATGTCCAAAAAGGAAAGGCTTCCAAGGAAAAAAATACATAGGAGTATGAAGGTAAGAATCCAGGATGCTGATGATAATGAACATGCTGTTTCCCAACAGGTACATCATCAGGCAGAACACATAAAGAACTAGTAGGAGGCCTGAGTAATGAGAAAGCCCAATCAGAAAAAATTCAGTCATAACTGTGTAATTGGCCTTGTTCACAAAATTTTAACTATGTCAATTGCAGGATTTGGGAAAGGACACCTTGAAGCAATGGAATGAATAATGATACATTTGTAATTAGCTTCATACTTTGAATTATTTTTAAAATCTTGCTATTTTTCTTTTATCCAGTGGCATCGGCATTTAAATATATGTAGAAGAGAAAAAATTAGGAAAATGCAAAAAAAATGTTTATGCAACCTAAAGTATATGTGAGCCCCAATATTTGTAACAAAGTTTTCATGTGAGAGTAAAAACAATAACCACAAAAAAGTTGGGTATTATTGGAATATGTTTAGAAAGTATATAAATTCTGACTCTCAGATCAATAAATGAACTACTTAAACAAATCCTATATGGCTTGTGCATGTCAAATTCATAACCACACTCTCACCATTCATTGGAGCTGGACTCCAACATTTTTCCATGCCTCCCTCCTTCTTTCCCATTCCCTTTATCCACATAATGTATCATACTCTAGTTTCCAAATGCTCTTTAATTTTTGAATGCTGCACCCTTCTGAGATATGCTGGGGTTTACTGCCTAGAATTCATTCTTTCTAAAGGACCATGCCTCAAACCCATATCACTCTGACTTTCATTGATTGGCCAATAATGAATCCCAGGCTAAGTCCCAGGTAAACATTACTTGGGTCCTGATTAACTCTGAATATAAATAGAAAGCATTTCTCTTTTGGCCAGAAATACGAGGGTCTTCCACTCCCAGGTTTATCTTATTTATTTATTTTTATTTTTGACTAGGTGAAAGAGGCCATTTTTTGCCTCAATTGTAATTAATCACTAAATGGGCATGGCCTCAGTCAAACTGAGACCTGTTGAAGACTTTAGCTTATATGGAACCTGAATACTAGGTAGTAAAGCCTAACCATCCACCCTGTTTTCATAGGAGAGTAATATTTAAAAAAAAAAGATGACATGACAAATTACAAGTGATTTCATATAATTCCTTCTTTTAAAAAATAAATAGAAAAGGAAAGTTTAAAAAAAAGACATTAGTTTAAAAAGGCCAACTTTCATACTGCATCCAGAACCATCTCCAGTTCTCCTGATCTGTTTCTGCCACTGGATCCAGATGGCTCTGGAAAAGAAAATGAGACTGATGACTTTGCACAGCCTTCCCTCACTTAAACCTAATTTACTTGAATGTCATGACATTACCTCCCTTATGACATGGTGCTCTTCGAGGATAAAAGACAAAAAAACAATATTCAAGTTATCATGTAGATTTCTTTTTTTCTTCTTCTCCCCCCATCCCTAGATGAATACCATTAGATATAGACAGATGGACAGAGAGATAGATATAAAATTATTATATAAATTCTTCTATTTATGAGTTCTTTCTGAGGAAAACTCTGGAATACTTTTTTTTTAAATCTGACCTGAATTGACTATCATCTTCCCTAGATTCAAGGATTTGGACAAATTGAATTTCTAAAGCCCACTTTCCAGGCAGAAACCAGGAGGTCTCTGTTTAGCCTGGAAGAGGGACCTCCCATTATAATAATGCCAAATAAGTAGGAAATCTCTCTTATCCACTGCCCTTGGGTTTAGCTAATCAAGATTGCCCTCCTTCATGGGCTAATTTTGGACAAAGTCATAATAAAGACATGGTGTGAAGGATGACAATTGCCAGGACTGCTGGCCATGACCTCCCTGACAAAATATTAGGCATCTACCCCTCACAACCCTTGTTGACTTAGCAAATGTTTTTGGGCAGAATTAAGATGAAAGGAATAGGTAGTTTGAAAAGGAAGGAGGTTAAACCCTTCTCTCAACTTCCTTTGGTTTCTGGCATCTTTATAAATGCCTTGATAGATAGATGGTTTCATCAACACTTCTCACTCTTTCTCAAGAAAACTCTCCATACTTCAGCAAAATGAAGTTCTCATTTTTTTTCTTCGTTACTACTCTGGCTGAAGTTCTGATGGGAGCTAGTGAGTATAGCCCTTTCCCTAGTCCCTCCTTCAATAGAGGTCTAGGATGCAAAGAAGACCTGAGATCAATTACCCCAGATTCCCACTTAGAGAATAAGATACTTACCATTCCTGGAATCATGTTAATCTTCTCTAAGATCAATCACTGATCCACAGAAAGTTCCAAATATTGTTTGGTTGTTTTTCACCTGTGTCTGACCCTTTCTGACACCATCTGGGGTTTTCATACCATAGATACTGAAATGGTTTGTCTTTCCTTTTTTGTCTTATTTTATAGTTGAGGAAATTGAGGCAAATAGGGCTAAATGATTTACCAAGGGTCACACAGCTAATAAGTACCAGAGGATAGCTATCCAGTAACAAGAAGATAAATCTTTCTGATTCCCAATCTGGCACTTTATCCACTGTACTACCTTTAAATGAAAAAGAATCATTTTAGAGAAAAGCCTTAAAATATAATTTTTTAAGAGTTGTATTACATTTTATTTTGAAATATGTATTTTAAATCACAGGCATATAATTTATTTAACTCTAATTATGAGAGACTATATTATATACTGAAATATACATTTCAATTCATGTCAGAGAAGTTTTATATTTACTTCCTCTTTTCTGCGTTGTCCATTTCATTATTTTATATGTTAGCACAGTGCTATTATCAAAAAATCAAAAATAATTATTCCTTGTCTCCTAAAGGTTCTTGGTGTGTCATTCCTTTATCTATTCCAATAAACATATTAAAATAAATATTTTATGAGGCAAGCTAATTGTTCTTTTGAAAGAGATGCCCAGCCAAGCCCTGAAAGAAAATATTTGTGGGAAAAGGCATCAAAAGAAAATCGGGTAGAGATGCTGAATAAGCACTACAACAAGGGCCAAGAATTGAGAAGGGATTCACCCACATCCTAGGAGCTCTCTATTTGCCAGAGTGGGAAGGGAAAGACAGTGAGAGCTCTAAATCTGGCTGAGCTTTCTTAGCTCTAGTTGGCTGATAGGGAATCCAGGAAGACAAGGACAAATAAACTCAAGCAAGTCACTTAACTTCTTAATATTCCCTGAAACTCTCTGAGACTATACCTTCCCAATTCCTCCAAAAATGTACTGACTTACAGTGAAGAAATAGAAAGAAGAATTCAGAGATTGGCAGAGAAAGAGAGGGGAGAAAAAGAGAGAAAGAAAGAAAAGTAAAGAAGGGAGAGAAAGAATGAGAGAGAAAGAGAAGGGAAAAGAAAGCAAGAAAGACAAAGAGGAGGCAAAAAGAGAAAGAGAAAAAAGAGAGAGAAAAGGCAGACAGAGAAAAGAAGAAAGAGAAAGATTCTCTACAAGAATTTCCTGAATCAAAACTCACAGATCCAGAGACAGGGTTCTCTCTCCACTAGAATAAACCTGAATGGCACATTAAGCAAGAAGCAAAATATTTCTACTACCATACCTACATGCGGTCTCCTTTACTTTCTTGCCATCTGATGCCTTCGAACACAACATGACTAACCTTCTGGTATCATGTGTTGTAGTACTCAGATTCTGATGCATCCTCAATGCTAGCAGGAGAAACTGAGATTCTGCAATGAACAGCAATGAGAACCGTTTGTAGATATCCTAATACTGCCATGAAAGATATTTTCTGAAAGGAAATTTACTGGTTGTGGAAATTGCCTCTATCAATAATGGTTGTTAGTGCTTTCTCTGAAAGGTACTCTTTAAGAGCTATCCCAAAGCCCTCAAGGGCACTAGCAGTACAGGAGATAAGAGTACCTGGAATCAGGAAGAACTTAGGTCAAAAATCATCTGACACTTATCAACTATGTGACCCTGGGCAAGTCACTAACCCTGCTTGCCTCCATTTCCTCATCTGTAAAATTGGTTGAAGAAGGGAATAGTAAACCACTCCAGTATTTTTGCCAAGAAAACTCCAAAGGGGGTCACAAAGTCAGATAGCACTGAAAGGACTAAACAAGAACAAATCATTCAAAGGTTATGGCTTAACCAGGATCACACAGCTAAAACATGTTAACAGGCAAGTTTTGAACCCACATTTTCCTATCTCTACCCAATAATCTAAGATACCTCTCAAACTATATATATATATATATATATATATATATATATATACATATATATATATTACAATCAAAGCAACTTTTCTTTTTTGAGGGGTAGGAGCCAGAAATAAAAGAATTCAGCTTTCAATAGGGCCATTTTTAAGCAGGTATGTCATTGTTTTCTTTTTTAAATATACATTGCTTTATTAATCATATTAGAAGAGAAAAATCAGAGCAAAAGGGAAAAACCATGGGAGAGAAAAACAGGAGAAAAAAGAAGTGAACATAGTATATGTTGATGTATATTCACTCTCCACAGTTTTATTCAGTATGCAAATGGAATTTTCTGTCTAAAGTCTATTGGGATTGATTTGGCTAATCAAGTCTATCTTGGTTCAGCTGCAAGAGTTCTTAACTTTTTGTGCTTTGGTAGTCTGGAGATACCTAGAGACCCCTTTTCTGAATGTAGTTTTTAAATATGTATGTATGTAATAAAATATACACGACAATAAAGAAATCCAAGAGTTAGTAAAAAATAAACCAAAAAACAAATAAATAAATGCAACAAAGATATAAAATTGCCCCATTCAAATTATTGGGTCTCATGAAATGCATACATTGATTGCTTGAGGGTCTGTGGATCCCAGATAAAGAAATCCTAATTTAAAGAAAGCATTTTTCAATACATAAGTGAAAAAATTGCAATTGGATATCTGAAAGAACTTGTTGGAAGAAAGATGCATGGGAAAGAGTGAATCCTTTAGGCTCTCTCTCTTTCCAGAACCCTGGATCTGAGACTTTTCCTTACTGAATTTGGAAATGCAGCCCATAAGGCAGCTGCTAAGGGTGGGGAGAAGCCTTCTTTATGAATTTACTTTTGTTTCTCTAAGACTAATTACTTGCGGTATCAACCTCAGAAGATGGTTGTGTGGAAAATTCTATAGACATGAAAGCTACTGTTGATTATCTTAATTTTCTCACCTCTCAAAATTTTTAATTAAGGTTTTAAATTTTTTAGACTTTTTTAGGGGTCCAAATATTCATTTTATACAATTTGACCAATAGGGCTTCTTAGGAAAAAGATGCTTTAGATGCAATCATTAATAGGCAAAAATTCTGCCCAGGATGTCGCTAATGCAAATGCAGCTTGACTATATCTACATTTATATAAGCAAACATAACCTGAAAAGAGTTTAGTTTCACTCTTATAAAAAAAGCTACCAAATGGGAAAACTGCTCCAAAAACATAGGATTTTTTTCTGTTATTATTATTATTAATTGTTTTATTTTTCTGGTTATATTAACTGTTTTAATATACATTTCTTTATGAATCATGTTGGGAAAGAAAAATCACAACAAAAGGGGAAAACCATGAGAGAAAAAAAAAAGCAGAAAAAAATGAACAAAGGATGTGATTTACATTCAATCTCCATAGTTCTCTTCCTGGATACAGAGCCAAATTTTATTGGGATTGCCTCCACTTGGAGTCAGAAAACCTGTTTTCTAATTCTACACTTCTTAGTTGAGTGATGTTGGAGAAATCATTTAACTTCTCTGAGTCTCAATTTCCTCATCTTAAAAAGAAATAGGATGTGAGGGGGCAGGGAAGTCTAGTGATACTTTTCAAAAAGGGTTTGGCACAACTCCAAGAGATTGTATGTGGATCCTCCTGAAGGTGAGGCATTGGGGGAAAAAGTTTAGGAACTTTTCTCATCCATGTATGCCCTATTCTACTAACACAGCACCAACTAACTATTTCTGGGAATTCATTGATGAGATATTTAATGATTTTATTTTTTATTTTTATTTATTTATTTATTTTTTGCTGAGGCAATTGGGGTTAAGTGACTTGCCCAGGGTCACACAGCTAGGAAGTGTTAAATGTCTGAGATCACATTTGAACTAAGGTCCTCCTGACTTCAGGGCTGGTGCTCTATCCCCTGCACCACCTAGCTGCCTTGATATTTAATGATTTTAAAAGTAAGTAAATTTAACAAAGGCTCCCAAATCAATCCTTACATGATCTCTTTCCCAGGCCTGTAACCTTCATGTCCAACCCCTAAAATGAATAGTCCATTCTCGAAACCCAAGCAAAAATATGAAACTATGTTAGAAGCTGAAGGTAGCTAAGCCTTTTCTTTTGAGAATAGTGTATAACATTGAGGGTTCTCAGACAACCCCAAGGTCAGACAGGAAATAAGCATTTCTTAAGCAGGTCTTATATGTCAATCACTGAGCTCAGCACTGGAGATATGATGAAAGACAAAAAAAAAATTCTACAAAATCAGTCTCCACTCTTAAGAAGCCCATATTAAAGGGAAACAAGATATCAATATCTAGAGAGGTACAAGATATAGAGAAAGATTATATGACAATAATCTGGAAAAGACAAGAAACTGAGAAGACCAGATAAGGCCTTGCAGAGACAGGATTTGAATTGAGTCCAAAAGGAACACAAGGAAGAGGGCAGAGTATTCTAGGCCAAGAGAGTGACCAGTAGAGAGATAAAGGGGTGGAAGATGGAATAACCTGAATGAGGAATTTCAAACAGAGCAGGTCCCTTCCGGCCTAAAATTACTCTTTGAATCTATTTCCTTTCTGAATTTTAATCAGCAAAACTCCCTCAGGCCCTGCTGTGTCCACCCTGCATTACTCTGGCAGCAGCTGTAAACTCTGCCCCCAATCCTAGGTTCAGGGTGATGTAATAGAAGGATTGAATCCAGTAAAACAGAAAGTCTGGGGTGACCAAGGGGCCCTGAACTACCTCAGCTTCACATTGCAGCCATGACCTCTTTCCATTTTTCTTGTTTCTATACAACTTCAATAAAATATTTAATGGATTTTTTGCCTGAAAGTCAAGAAGATATGAATTTTTAGAAAGCATTCTTTAAAAGGATTTCTTAAAGTAAATCATTAAAAATAGATTTGCACAAATCTAAATCATTAAACCAGAGCATCAAAATTGTTTCTTCTCTTGTGTCTTGACTGAAGAATCTGTTGGGAGGGGAAGACCATGAACAGAGGATGAAGTGGGTATTACCAGTAACCAGGAGGGAAATTTTTGTGGAAATCCCTATTTTTTCCTAATCCATTCAAATGCTTTCTGCACCATCAGTTACCCAGCTCCTTCACACTCACATAATTTTACACATATAATAGACATAGACACAAATTTGGAAAAAGACAACTATGTTCCTCCACAAGGTGGCATATAAACAAAAAGAAGGTAACCAATATTTCTAGTTTAGTTCAATTCTTCCAAAGTCTTTGCAAATACCTCTCAAATGTCAGATAGAAAGTTTACTCATAGGGGAACCATCCAACAAGATTTTGGTCAGTCTCACACTAAAAAAGAGAAACAGCCAGAGAAAGAGAAAAAGATGGGGAGGGAGAGAGAAAAAAGAAAAGGAAAGAGAGTGAATGTGGAGGATGGTTTTGAGAAAGTCCAAAAACTACAGGTAGTACCTATGGATTGAAAGTAATTTAGGTGTTAACACAGAGCACCTGATCCTCACTTCCTAAAGACCAAGTATGTTACATTTTAACTCCCTCCTAGGATTCTCCAGTATTGTTAATTAGGGGTATCTAGGCTCTCTAGAATTGGCTCCAACAATTTAAAATTTTAGTGTTCACCAAGTATAAGGGATTCCCTGAAGCCCAGTTTTAGCCACTATTTTAGCCACATTTAGCCACTAACAGACAAGTGAGATTTCTCAGAAAAATTATCCCTTCAAAAGCTATAATCACAAAAATACATTCTTATTCCCCAAATACATGGAAGGCATAATCCTTCCTTTCCCTACTCTCTCTACTGCCCTTCCCCCCACTCCCCAGTAGCCTAGATGTCCTCAAGGTCACCTCTATACCTTGTTGATGTTTCTGGTAGAGAAAGCAGAATGGTGATTGAAACACCATCTATCCTCCTGCATGTACAGAGAACACCCCTTAATCCAGATCAGTCACATAGAGGCATCTTCTCTTCTTATAATACCCACAAAAGAGATGCTATCTTAACTCAACATTAACTATTCTATGTATTATACATTCCTCTACAATTCCTGCCTTTGGGGAAAGTTGAGTACAAAACTCAGTAAACGAGTTAGTAAATCCTATAGAACCAACAGTGTCAATTGGCGCTTAGATCTATGACATCTATACTGAGAATTAAGTTTGACAATGAAAAAGTTGCAAAATATTTACAACTACGTGAAAAATGCTCTGAATCATTATTAATAATGGAAATCAAAACCACTCTTAAATTTAACCTCACATTCTAAAAACTGAAAAAGATTACCAAAATGGCAATATTCAATGTTGGAGGGATTATGGACTAGCAGGTATAGTCATACATTTTTGGTGCAGCTGTGAAATTGTAAAATTATTTTGGAAAGCAATTTGAAATTATTCAAATATAATGATTGAGTTATCTATATCCTTTGTACAAGAGATTCCATTTCTCAGCTTATACCATAAAAAAGTTATCAATAATGTTAATTAGAATACACACACACACACACACACACACACACACACACACATATATATATACCAAACTATTAACAGAAGCACTTTTTTGAGATAAGAAATATTAGAAAAGAAAATAGGTGTGTATTGATTGATTTTAAAAGTTATGGTCATGAATACTGAGTATTGCTGTGCTGTAAGAAAGGATATGTGTCTTGAATAGGGAAAAGCATAGATGCAGCATGAGGCAAATACTGCCAAAAAACCAAGCATACACAATAACTACAACAGTGTAAATGAAAATAAAAATCACAATTTAATGAAATGAAACTATAAATATTAGGCATGACTCTAGTGAAAAGTTATAAGTAAGAGCTTCAAACCACCTTTGATGGAGGTTAAAGGTTCACTGGTGTTATGCCTTGTACATATTGTCACTTTTTTAATATATCTATTAATTTTGCTAATTGTTTCCTTCCAAAAAATAATGTTATATAGGATGGCTTTCTGAGAATAAAAGGAGAGTGATAATGTGGAGAACTTTAATGATGACTATAGCAGAAGAAATTGATTTGTATTTTAATAAATCAAAATTTTAAAAGAGAAAAAGAAAAGGAATGGAACTTTACAAAAATATATTCCTTACAACAGCTCTATGAAGTAATTAATACATATGTTTTCCAAATTCCATTGTCTCACATTCTAGCCCTTTGTATAAATTTGAAAATTCAGGGTTGAGGATTGGAAGCAAGGAGGGTATAGTAGAGAAGCATGTCAAATAGATGTATATGCCTTGGAATTCTGAAGACCAACTTCCCCATAGGAAAAAATGTGTGCAAATAGCAATGTTGTTTATGTTAGTGATTTTTCAAATATATAACTTGTATTGCCAGGACTGTGTTGAATGAAATCCAGAACAAGGTCAGCTTTTCATACAGATGAAAACAAGAATGGTTCCAGGTCCTAGCCTCATGAGATCACATGATTTTTTTTTACTTCCTTTCTCCCCTTTTCATCCATTTTTTTTTCCAATATTCTTTTTAACAATCCCAGTCCTGATGTAGAGAAAAACAACATCGAGAAATCTCCATGACCCTGAAGTTTTGGAGACAACATTGTATTCCTTGGAAAGTTGGATGGGGCAATGATTTATAATTAGTGAATTCATCGCTGTTCCACCTGGCTCAAGTCAAGGCACATCACCTTAGCATATTAAGCACTCCTATGTGCCAGGCACTGTGCTAAACACTGGGGACAGAGACATAATGTGGAGGAAAAACAGTCTTTGATACTAAAGAGTTCATAGAATATGACACTAACATGTACAAATTAGAAATGGTCAGGAAAAAATTATGGTAATCTCAGAAGGAAGATATAAAGAAAAAAGGAAGGTTGTGAAAAACTTCTTGCAGAAAATTAGAAATACTCTGAGACTTGGAGGAAGTCAAGAAATTCAGGGGCAGAAATGAAGAGTGAAAGCACTCCAGACTTGGAGGAGGCATGGAGTCAGGAGACAGAGTGTGGTGTCTGAGAATTAGCAAGGTCAGTATCACTAGATCACACAACACATGGAAAGAAGGAAGTTTTAAGAAGATTGAAAAGGTAGGAAGAAATCAAATTAAGAGGAGCTTTAGAAACAAAGCAGGAGAATTTATAAATGATCTTGGTGAGAAGAGGGAGCCACTGGAGTTTATAGAATGAAGTAGGGGGAAATTGGTCAGACCTGTGCTTGGGGAAAATCAGTTTTGAATAGAGGATGGACTGGTTAAGCAAACTAACAAGACTACTACAATAGTCCAGCTATCAAGTAATAAGAGTATGGAACAGGAAGATGGCAGTGGCAGAAGAGAGAAATAAAAAGAGATGTTATGAGGATAGAAAGGGCAGAGTTTGACAAATAAGATATGTGGGGAGGGAGAAGTGAGAGAAAGGAAGAAGTGAGAGAAAGAGAGAAGTCAAGGATGACATTTAATTTTCAAACACCAAATGACTGGAAGGATGATGGTATTCTTGGTAGTAATAGGGAAATCAGCAAAAGAAGAAAACTGAGGAAGTGAAATAGGGAGTGAAGATAATCATTTCAGTTTTGGACATTGGGGTTGAAAATATCTATGGGACAAACAGTTTCAGAATTCTATTGGACTGTTGGTGCTGATAGATGGAATGTCAAGAAAAAGGTTAAGGCTATATCAATGAACCTGAGAATCATCTGCATAAAGATGATCATTGAATCCATAGGAGCTGATGAGACCATCAAGTGAAACAGGATAGAGGGAAAAGAGAAGAGAAGAGAGCCCAAGACCGAGCCTGGCAGGACCCTCAAGAGATAGTGGAGATAATATGGATGAAGATCCAGCAGAGCAGACAAAGAAATGGCCAAAGATATTGAAAGTGACACAGGAGAGTAATGTCATGATAACTAATAGAAAAAGGAGAACATTGAGGAAAAGATAGGGATGGATAATGTCAGAGTAACAGAGAGGAATTTTGGAGAAGTGACAGAGCCTCTCAACTCTGAATACATGGAAGCCAGACTCCTCTGCTTATGGTTAAAGTAGTTATGAGGTGACTTGAGCAACACATTCTAGGAAAGGAAGTTAAGGTAGAGCTTCTAATCCCCAGTAGCTCAGATTACAGGCAGTAAAACTCAGCACTAAAAAATGGAGGATAGATCCCCATTCCAGCTGTTGAGGACTGGAGAAAGTGATTGAGAACTGAGCAGTGGAGACCCCAGCATAGACCATGAGAAATTCAGACCTCATCTCTACTGCACAATTTGTAACCATGCCATGCATCAAGGTCTGACCTGGCTTTACAGATTAGGATCAGGAACCAGGTTGAGAGACCTTTTCACCCTCCTATTGGGAATGAAAGAAAGTTCAGGCTGATGATCCCCAGAGATGGAAATAGCCATCTGGCCTCCTGGAGTAAATTGCTCTGCTTAGGGATTCAATTTCATTGCTCTCTGTACACATACACAAACAAACACACATACACACAGTTCTCTTCACTTAATTTGCTTCAGTCATAAAGGTTACCAGCTCATTCCAATTAACACAGATTCTAACCAAAACCAAGGTTCAAGTATCACAATGCAAATAAATTTCAAGGAGATAGGAACCCAAGGAAGAAGAACTGGGGCCTCTAAAGTACCCCTAACTTCAGCTCAGAGCTAATGTGGTTGCTGTCAGATGGAAACCCTGTGCCATCCTTCTTTCCTGTTAACAGAAAGGGCTACTGATCATCTCTCAATAAAACTTGTCCTGAGAAGTATTTGTCCAGATGCTGATGGGAATAAACCAGGCAGACTCATCCAAACTCCTTTATCTGATCAATAGCATGGCTAACTCTCTAGGATTTGGGATACAGTCTGTGACACAAGAACCAAAAATTAACTGGAATATATGACTGTTCTGCTCTGAACAACCAAGTTTATAAAGGCAAGCCTTTATAAACCCTTTTTAGAGCATTCTAACCCATCACTGTTCCTCCTGTTCTTACAACTGCCCTTGGGAATAAGGAAATGGGTAGGTTCTTATTTCCAGGATAACTCAAAATCCAGGAGGGCACCCTAATGTGCCAGAAATCAAAGTCATGGTGAAAACCAACATCAGAACTGAGTTTCAAAGTATTTTGTGATTTACACCATGTTGGCTAGTGAAAATCAGGCAGACAGGAAGAAAAACATGTTAACAAAGATAGATCAACAGCCATATTCCCCAATTATTACTGGTGCTGATATCCAGGGTTAACTTATAAAGCTTCTATTTTTCTGAGTATAGTAGGCTTTGGAAAATATTTATTTTACTTGGAAATACAAACAGATTTGTTAGACAAAGTTTGGCAGTCTTAACCCTCAAGTATAATCCCACATCTTGCTTCCACTCCCACACCCCACACACATTTACTCCTCTTCACCTGCTTGCCTTCCATTACTCACCAATTTTTTTAATGCTTTAGGGATGCCTTTTGTTTTACATCAGAGTAACTTCTTCAAATACTAATGTCTCCAAATTAACGATTTCTTTAAAAGAAGAAAAAACAATTAAGAAAAAGTGCCTAATTCAGTAACTACATTTGACAACATATATAACCTTCTGTCCTGGTAATCTCTTGCCTCTCTGTCCCAGAGAAGAAAAGTATGTATAATTTTCTGCTTTCTAGGATCATTATTGGTCACTCAGTTACCTAATGTCCAGTTTCCTTTTAGATATCTTTTTGTTTAAATTGTTGCAGTCATTCTACATACTGTTCTTTCATTTGGACTTACGCCATAGTGCATCCCTTAATACAAATTTCTCCCTAAGGTTTTCTGAATTATTTATATTTTTTCTTACATAATGATATGCTGTTGTATTCACATATCACAGTTTGAGAAGGGTATTTAAATTTTTTTAATTAACCAGTATGCTTTTTCTCTCCTTGCCAGTCTACCATCAATTGTTTAAAAATAAAAGAAATAAAATCTATTTGTAATACATTTTACTTAGTTATTTAGTTAGGCAAAACAAATTCTGAAAACAGCCAAGTCCAAAAATGTGCATGCTTTATTCCACATTATATCTATTGTGTCTTTATAAGGAAGGAGACAGATGCTTTATCATGAGTCCTCTGAAATCATGATCAATTATTGCATTATTAAGAAGTGGTCAGTTTTTCAAAAGCATTCAACTTTATAATGTTGATATTATGATATAAATGGTTTTCCTGGTTCTTCTCACTTCATTTTGCATCAATCCAGCTGTCTTCCCAGATTTCTCTAAAACCATTCCTTTCTTCATTTTTAGAGCAAGATAGTAATCCATTGTATGCAGATACCGAAATGTCCAGGCAAGAGAAAATACAGGACAGCCAAAAATAATTGGATTTCAAGAGCGTTTATTAGCTGGCCAGCGACTGAACCCCACCAGTGGAAGACTAGGGGGTCAGTCCCGAGGAGTTTTAGGGACATGTATTTATGGGAGAAAATCACAAGAATGTTTAGAAACATTTATCACACTAAAAATTCCTTTCCCAGGCAGGCAGCAAAGTGTAACAGGGAGGCAACTTTTCTTTAAGTTCTATATTCATTAAGTAGTCAAGGTCTTTAGTCATAGATAACATAGTATATCTGGAGGCCTTGTGGGCCAGCAAATGGAAACAAGAGACATCACCTGCATTGGGGAGTAAAGAACTAGTGACACAGTTCTTCAGACAGAGTTCAAACAGAGGTAACTTTCTCACATTCTCATGAGTGCCCAAGTAGTTTCAGAGGCAGCATCCATTTAACCCACAGTGTCCATTTCAATACCACAATTTATTCATTCATTCCTCCTATTGATGGATATCTCTTTGACTTCTAGTTGTTTGCCACTAAACAATTGCATGATAATTTCCTCTTTTTTTGATTTCTTTGGGTTACAAGCCTGAAGATGGTATTACTCAAAGTTTTTAGTGATTTGGGGGTAGAGTTTCAAGTCATATTCCAGAATGGTTAAACCACTTCATAACTCCACAATTATATAGTAATATGCTTATTTTCCCTTCAATTGACATTTTCCTTTTTTTAGCATGCTTGATAATCTGGTGCCTATGAGGTAAAAAAATCAAAGTTATTTTCTTTGAAATGATTTTGAAACATTTTTTCACATGGATGTGGATAGTTTTAATTTCTTCAATTAGAAACTGACTTGAAAATATATTAATTGATAATTCCAATACTATATAAACTATTTGAAAAAATAGGGAAAGAAGGTGTATTACCAAATTCCTTTTATGATACAGATATGGTGCTGATAGCTAAACCAGGTAGAGTGAAAACAAAGAAAGAAAACTATAGACCAATTTCCTTAATGAATATTGATGCAAAAATCTTAAATAAGATATTAGCAATGAGATTATAGAAAGTCATCCCCAGGATAATACACTATGACCAAGTAGGATTTATATCAGGAATGCAGGGCTGGTTCAATATTAGGAAAACTGTCAGCATAATCAATTATATTAATGGCCAAATTAACAAAAATCATATGATTATCTCAATAGATGCAGAAAAAGCATTTGATAAAATCCAACACCCATTCCTAGTAAAAACACTAGACAGTATAGGAATAAATGGGCTTTTCCTTAAAATGATCAATGGCATCTACTTAAAACCATCAGCAAGCATCATATGTAATGGAGATTACATTCCCAATAAGATCAGGAGTGAAACAAGGCTGCCCACTGTCACCATTACTATTTAATATTGTATTAGAAATGTTAGCTTTGGCAGTAAGAGAAGAAAAAAAGATTAAAGGAATTAGAGTAGGTAATGAGGAAACCAAATTATCATTCTTTGCAGTTGATATGATGGTATATTTAGAGAACCCTAAAGACAATTAAAAAACTACTAGAAACAATTTGTTAGCAAAGTTGCAGGATACAAAATAAATCCACATAAATCAGCAGCATTTTTATATATTACTAACAGAGTTTAGCAGTAAGAGATACAAAAAGACCAAATACCAAGATAAGATCTAAATGGGTTCATGATTTAAATATAAAGAGTGATATTATAAGCAAATTAGAGGAAGATAGGATAGTTTACCTCTCAGACCTGTGGAGATGGAATAAATTTATGTCCAAAGAAAAACTGGAACTCTTAATTGAATACCAGATAGATAATTTTTACTATATTGAGTTAAAAAGTTTTTGTACAAACAAAACTAATGCAGACAAGATTAGGAGGGAAGCAATAAATTGGGAAATCATCTTTACATTTAAGGGTTCTGATAAAGGCCTCATCTCTAAAATATATAGAGAATTGCCTCATATTTATAAGAATTCAAGCCACTCTCCAATCAATAAATGGTCAAGGGATATGAACAGTTTTCAGAAGATGAAATGAAAACCATTTCCAGTCATATGAAAAGGTGCCCAAATCAATATTGATCAGAGAAATGCAAATTAAGACAACTCTGAGATACCACTACACACCTGTCAGATTGGCTAAAATAACAGGAAATGATAATGATGAATGTTGGAAGGGATATGGGGAAAACTGGGACACTGATACATTGTTGGTGGAACTGTGAATGGATCCAACCATTCTGGAGAGTAATTTGGAACTATGCTCAAAAAGTTATCAAACTGTGAATATCCTTTGACCCAGCATTGTTTCTATTGGGCTTATATCCCAAAGAGATCTTAAAGGAAGGAAAGGGACCCACATGTGCAAAAATGTTTGTGGCAGCCCTTTTTGTAGTGGCTAGAAACTGGAAGCTGAATGGATGCCCATCAATTGGAAAATGGCTGAATAAATTATGGTATATGAATGTCGTGGAATATTATTCTGTAACAAACTACCAGCAGGATGATTTCAGAGAGTCCTGGAGAGACTTGCATGAACTGATGCTAAGTGAAATGAGCAGAACCAGGAGATCATTATACACAGCAACAAGAAGATTATACGATGATCAATTCTGATGGACATGGTTCTCTTCAACAATGAAATGCTTCAAACCAGTTCCTATTGTTCAGCGATGAAGATAGTCATATACATCCAGAGAGAGGCCTGAGGGAACTAAGTGTGAACCACAACACAGTATTTTAACACTTTCTGTGAATATTTCCCTGCATTTTGTTTTTCTTCTTAGTTTTTTTTTCTCTTTCTTTCTAGATCTGATGTTTCTTGTGCAGTAAGATAACTGTATAGATATGTATACATATATTGGATTTGTCATATAATTTAACATATTTAGCACGTATTAGATTACCTGTCATCTAGGAGTGGGGGGTGAGGGGAAGGAGTGGAAAAGCTTGGAACAAAAAAAAAGTTTTGCAAAGGTCAATGTAGAAAAATCATTCATATGTTTTGTAAATAAAAAGCTTTTAATAAAAAAAGAAAGAAAGAGAGAGAGAGAGAGAGAAAGAAAGAAAGAAAGAAAGAAAGAAAGAAAGAAAGAAAGAAAGAAATGACCAGCAGGATGATTTCAGAGAGGCCTGGAGAGACTTGCATGAACTGATGCTGAGCGAAATGAGCAGAACCAGGAGATCATTATACATGGCAACAACAATACTATATGATGATCAACTCTGATGGACATGGCTCTCTTCAACAATGAAATGCTTCAGACCAGTTCGAATTGGCCAGTGAAGAAAGACATATACACACAGAGAGAGGGATATTAAATGTGAACTATAACATAACATTTTCATGCTCTCTATTAATCTTTGCTTGCATTGTTTCCTTTCTCAGATTTTTTTTTCTTGTAGACATGATTTTTCTTGCACAGCAAGATAAGTGTAAAATATGCATACATATATTCGATTTGTCAAGTATTTTAACATAATTAACATGTAGGGACTTCCTGCCATCTAGGGGAGGGGTGGGGACTAGGGGGGGGGGAATTTGTAACAGAAAGCTTTGTAAGGGTCATTATTAAAGAATTACCCATACATATGTTTTGTGATTTAAAAGCTTAAATTTAAAAAAAAAAAAGAATGAGTTGGGGGAAATATTAATAATGCAGTTTAAACTTAAAAGTATGTTTTTGCTATTTTTTTAGAGAGCCAAGTGTTAAATATTTACCAGCACACCCCTACATATTACCCACTGAAAACCACTTGGTGGCAATGATAGCACAAAGAGACTCGCCCCACTTACTAAGTAATTTAGCTTAGCTAGGGGACTCAGAGGAAGAATTTGGAGCATTACAAAACTCTGCTCAAGACAGAATTGGCTATTATAGCTTTCATTGGATTTAGGGCTAGAAGGGATTTTAAAGATCAATGTGGTTGACACCATGTCCAGTACTATTTCTGCTGTGATATGCTTCCTCTCAAAATAGGAATACAAATTTGTGTGATATTTGTAGTACTATGTGTGATATTTGCTCATCTTGTCTTGTAATGTAAATTCCTAAGTTTTAGCTTTATATAAGGTATAAAATAGTGTGCATTCTCTTACTAATAAATTCTAAAAACATGTGGACATTTTTTTCAAGATAAAAAAAGATACAAAAAGAAATTCCAGGGGCAGCTAGGTGGTGCAGTGGATAGAGCACCAGCCCTGAAGTCAGGAGGACCTGAGTTCAAATCTGGTCTCAGACACTTAACGTTCCCTAGCTGTGTGACCCTGGGCAAGTCACTTAACCTCAATTGCCTCAGCAAAAAGCAAAAAAAAAAAAAAAAAAAAGAAAGAAAGAAAGAAAAGAAAGAAAGAAATTCCATTCAAAATAACTGTCAATAGTATAAAATATTTGGGAATCTCTCTGCCAAGGGAAAGTCAGGAACTATACAAATTAAACTACAAAACACATTCCACACAAATAAAGTCAGACCTAATCAATTGGAAAAACATCAAGTGCTCATGGGTAGGCCAAGTGAATATAATAAAAATGACAATACTACCCAAACTAATTTACTTATTTAGTGCCATATCAATCAAACTCCCAAGAAATTATTTTACAGATCTAGAAAAAATAGTAGCAAAGTTTATTTAGAAGAACAAAAGGTCAAAATTTTTAAGGGAATTAATGAAAAAAAAAGGCTGTTGAAGGTGGCCTTGCTGTACCAAATCTAAAACTATATTATAAAGCAGCTGTCATGAAAACCATTTGGTACTGGCTAAAAAGTAGTTAATCAGTGGAATAGGATAGGATCACAGGACAAACTAGGCAATAAGTATAGTACTCTAGTGATAAACCCAAAGACCCCAGCTCTGGGATAAATACTCACTATTTGACAAAAACTTGTGGGAAAATTGGAAACTAGTATTGAAGAAATTAGGGCTTGACCCACACCTTACACCACATACCAAGATAAGATCTAAATGGGTTCATGATTTGGATATAAAGAGTGATATTATAAGCAAATTAGAGGAACATAGGATAGTTTACATCTCAGACCTGTAGAAAAGGAAGGAATTTGTGTCCAAAGAAGAACTGGAACTCTTAATTGAATACCAGATAGATAATTTTGACTATATTAATTTAAAAAGTTTTTGTACAAACAAAACTAATGCAGACAAGAGTAGGAGGGAAGCAATAAACTGGGAAATCATCTTTACATTTAAGGGTTCTGATAAAGGCCTCATTTCTAAAATATATAGAGAATTGTCTCATATTTATAAGAGTTCAAGCCACTCTCTGATAAATTGCCAAAGGATATGAACAGACAATTTTCAGATGATGAAATTAAAACCATTTCTAGTCATATAAAAAGGTGCCCAAATCACTATTGATCAGAGAAATGCAAATTAAGACAACGCTGAAGTACCACTACACACCTGTCAGATTGCCTAAAATGACAGGAAAAGATAATGATGAATGTTGGAGGGGATGTGGGAAAACTGGGACACTGATGCATTGTTGGTGGAACTGTGAATGGATCCAACCATTCTGGAGAGTAATTTGGAACTATGCTCAAAAAGTTATCAAATTGTGCATACCTTTTGACCCAGCAGTGTTTCTATTTGGCTTATATCCCAAAGAGATCTTAAAGGAAGGAAAGGGACCCACATGTGCAAGAATGTTTGTGGCAGCCCTTTTTGTAGTGGCTAGAAACTGGAAGCTGAATGGATGTCCATCAATTGGAGAGTGGCTGAATAAATTATGGTATATGAATGTTATGGAATATTATTGCTCTGTAACAAACGACCAGCAGGATGATTTCAGAGAGGCCTGGAGAGACTTGCATGAACTGATGCTGAGTGAAATGAGCAGAACTAGGAGATCATTATACACAGCAACAACAATACTATATGATGATCAATTCTGATGGACATGGTTCTCTTCAACAATAAAATGCTTCAAACCAGTTCCAATTGTTCAGTGATGAAGAAAGCCATATACACCCAGAGAGAGGGATATGTAATGTGGACCACAACATAATACTTTCATGCTCTCTATTGATGTTTGCTTGCATTATGTTTCCCTTCTCAGATTTTTTTTCTTGTAGATCCAACTTTTTTTGCACAGCAAGATAACTGTAAAAATATGTATACACATATCCAATTTGTCAAATATTTTAACATAATTAACAGGTAGTAGGCTTCCTGCCATCTAGGAGAGGGGTGTGGGTTGGGGGGGGGGATTTGTAACAGAAAGCTTTGCAAGGGTCAATGTTGAAAAAGTACCCATACATATGTTTTGCAAATAAAAAACTTTAATAAAAATAAATAAATAAATAAAAGAACCATACTTTAAACCATATCACTCTGACTTTCATTGATTGACTGATAATGAATCCCAGGCCAAGTCCCAGGTGAACATTGCTTGGGTCCTGATTAACTCTGAATGAATATAAATGGAAATCATTTCTCTTTTTGCCAGAAATACTGAGGGTCTTTCCCTCCCAGTTTTATTTTATTTATTCATTTTTATTTTTGACTTAACTGCTTTACCTTAACTACTATCTAGCCTTAATCACTAAATGGGTGTTACCTCAGTCAAACTGAGACCTGTTGAAGACTAGCTTATACTTGTTTTCATATGAGAGTAATATTTTTAAAAAGATGACATGACAAATTACAAGTAGCTTTATATAATTCCTTCTTTTAAAAATAAAGAAAAAAGGAAAGTTAAAAAAAGAGACATTAGCTTAAAAAGGTCAATTTCTCTAAATGCAACCAGAGCCATCTCCAGTTCTCCTAATCTGTTTCTGTCATTGGATCCAGATGGCTCTGGAAGAAAAAGTAAGGCTGATGACCTTGCACAGCTTTCCCTCACTTAAAACTAATTCACTTGGATGTCATGATATTACCTCCCTTATGTCATGGTTCTCTTAAACAAACAACAACAATGTTAAAGTTATCAGTAGATTTCTTTTTTCTTCTTTCCTACATTGGGAGAGGATTCTATCACTATAATAATGGTAAATGAGTAGGAGGTCTCTCTCATCCACTGCCCTTAGATCTAGCTGATCAGGTAGACCCTCCCCATGGTTAATTTTGGACAAAGTTAAAAGTAAATATTTTATGTAAAGGATAATAATTGCCAGCACTGCTGGCCATGACCTCCCTGACAAAATATTAGGTATCTACCTCTAACAATCCTTGCTGACTTAGCAAATGTCTTTGGGCAGATATAAAGGGAAAGGAATAGGTAGTCTGAAGAGGAAGGAGGTTAAACCCTTCTCTCATCTTCCTTTGATCTCTGACATCTTTATAAGTGCCTTGATAGATAAGTGGTTGCATCAGCACTACCTCCTCTTCCTCAAGAAAACTCTCCATACTTTTTCAACAAAATGTAGTTCCCAGTTTTTCTCTTCATGACTACTCTAGCTGGAGTTCTTATGGGAATTGGTGAGTATGGCCCTTTTCCCAATCTCTCATTCAAAAGAGTCCTAGGGCTCCAAGGAAGACCTGAGACCAATTATTCCAAATTCCCACTTAGAGAATAAGATAGCTCCCCTTCTTGGGGTCATGTTAGTTTTCTCTAAGATCCACAGAAAGTTCCAAATATTGTTTGGTTGTTTTTCACCTGTGTCTGATCTTTTGTGAAACTATTTGGGGTTTTCATGCCATAGATACTGAAATGGTTTGCCATTTACTTTTCTACCCTATTTTATAGTTGAGGAAACTGAGCCAAATAGGGCTAAATGACTGAACAATAGTTACATAGCTAAGAAGATATTTACTGTTCCTGGAATCATGTCAATCTTCTCTAAGATCAATTACTGATCCACAGAAAGTTCCAAATATTGTTTGGTTGTTTTTCACCGGTATCTGACCCTTTGTGACACCATCTGGGGTTTTCATGCCATGGATAATGAAATGGTTTGCCATTTCCTTTTCTATCTTATTTTCAATATTATATATTGAAGAAACTGAGGCAAATAGGGCTAAATGATTTACCAAGAATCACACAGCTAATAAGTACCAGAGGTTAGATATCCAGATATTGAGAAGATAAATCTTCTTCACTCCCAATCTAGCATTCTCTCCACTGTGCCACCTTTAAATAAAAAATAATCATTTTAGAAAAAAGCCTTAAAATATAACTTTTTTAAGAGTTGCATTACATTTCGTTTTGAAATATGTGTTTTAAATCATGGGCATGTAATTTATTTAACTCTAATTATGAGAGACTATATTATATACTGAAATATGCATTTCAACTAATGCCAGAGGGGTTTTATATTTACCTCCTCTCTGCTGGGTTGTCCATTTCATAATTTTATATATTAACACAACACTACTATTTTAAGACCAGAAATAATTATTCCTTGTCTCCTAAAGGCTCTGGGTGTGTCATTCCTTATCTATTTCAATAAACATATTAGAATAAAGATTTTATGAGACAAGCTAATTGTCCTTTTGAAAGAGATGCCCAGCCAAGCCTTGAAAGAAAATATTGTGGGGAAAGGGTATCAAGAGGGAAAAGGTAGATGGGTAGAGATGCTGAATAAGCACAACAACAAGATCCAAGAATTGAAAAGGAATTCATCCACATCCTAGGAGCTCCCTATTTGCCAGAGTGGGAAGGAAAAGATCATGACAGCTCTAAGTCTGGCTGAGCTTTCCTGGCTCTAGCTGGCTGATGGGGAATCCAGGAAGACCAGGGCAAGTAAGTTCAAGCAAGTCACTTAACCTCTTAGTGTTCTCTGCAACTCTATGAGACTATACTTTGCTAATTCCTCCAAAAACTGCTCCTCTGTCCAAGAAGTCCCCTTTCTTACTGAACAAGATCCCAAAATCCATGCCCTAGGGAGTGATTTTTTATTATTTTTTACAGCCTGGTTACTATCCAGATACCTTTCACTCCCTACCTTAAGGAAGAGAGAATCTGAGTAACTCAAAGTTTAAAAACTGATCTGCAGATGGACAGGATTCTGATACACTAGCTCCAGAGACAGCCCCACAGATCATTGCTGCAAAGAATAATGCCCCACAGACCACTCCAGTCTCAACTTCAGCTGCCCAAAGGTCAGCAGAATCTAATAGTGAGTATCTACCTCTTTCTCAAGGAGTGTCCTTTGTTCATTTGCCTCTGGGTATGGACATATGGACATATACATACTCAGAGTCACAAATGGTCTTTGGGTGGAGGGAGGGAAGCAGTACCATTGGTTTGATGTGGTATTTCCTTGCCTTATTATGTCTTAGGAGTTTGTTGGGAAAGAAAGAGGCAGCAGACTCACTCCACTTGGAGTCAGGAAACCTGTTTCCTAATTCCACACTTGCTAGTTGAGTGATATTGGAGAAATCATTTAATTTCTCTGAGTTTCAATTTCCTCATCTTAAAAAGAAATAGGATGTGAGGGGGGAGGGGAATCTATAGTGATCCTTTCCATTAAAGGCTTTGCACAATTTAAAGAGATTGTCCTTCAGTAGATCCTCCTGGAGGTGGGCACTGGGGGAAAAACTTTGGGAACTTCTATTATATACATATATATGTATATATATATATATATATACATATATATATATATTCTACTAACACAGCACCAACTATTTGATTGGAAGAATTATTGATGCAGGAATCATTGGAGATATCATAAAGGGATTTAATAAGATTAAGGGTGAGTATATTCAACAAAGACCCCAGAATGAATTCCTACATGATCTCTTTCCCAGGCCTGTAACCTTCATGTCCAACCCCTAAAATGAATAGGCCATTCTTCAAACCTAAGCAAAAAGTATGAAACTATTTTGGAAGCTGAGGATAACTAAGTCTTTTCTTTTGGAAACAGTGCATAACATTGAACTTTCTCAGACATCCCCAAGGTCAGACAGGAAACAAGGATTTCTTAAGTAGGTCTTATATGTCAGTCACTGGGCTAAGTACTGGAAATATGATGAAAGACAAAAAATCCACAAAATTATAATCTCCATCCTTAAGATATTAGGGGGAAACAAGATATAAATATCTAGATAAATACAAGATATAGAAAAAGACTATATGACAGCAATCTGGAAAGGACAAGAAACTGAGAAAACCTCTGCAGAGGCAGGATTTGAACTGAGTCCAGAAGGAACACAAGGAAGAGGGCAAAACATTCTAGACAAGGAGAGTGGCCAGCACAGAGACTAATAGATGGAAGATGGAATAACCTGTATGAGGAATTGCAAGCAGAGAAGGCACTTTCTGGGCCTAAAATTATTCTTTCAATCTATTTCCTTTCTGAATTTTAATCTACCAAGCAGGAGGACATGACTCTCAGGCCCTGTTATGTCCACCCTACATCATTCTGGCAGCAGCTGTAAGATCTGCCCCCAACCCTAGGCTCAGGGTGGTACAGGAGAAGAGTTGGGTCCAATGAAACAGAAAGTCTGGGGTGACTAGGGGACCCTGCTTACCTCAGCTTCATATTGTAGCCATGACCTCTTTCCATTTTTCTTGTTTCTAGACAACTTCAAAAAAAATATTTAATGGATTTTTTGCCTGAAAGGCAAGAAGATACAAAACTGTGGAGAGCATTCCTTAAAAGATTCTTAGAGTAAATCATTAAAAATAGATTTGCACAAATCTCAATCATTAAACCTGCTTCTTCTCTTGTGTCTTGACTGAAGAATGTGTTAAGAGGAGAGGACCATAGACAGAGGATAAAGTGGGTATTACCAGGAACCAAAAGGAAAATTTTGATGGAAATCCCTGTCTTTCTCCAATCCATTTAGATGCCTTCTGTATCATAATGCCTCAGTTACCCAGTTCCTTCATACCCACACAAATGTGCACATATAATAGACACAGACACAAAATTAGAAAAAGACAAGTATGTTCCTCCACAAGGTAGCATATAAACAAAAAGAAAATAACCAAATTTATGATTTAGTTCAATTCTTCCAAAATCTTTTCAGATACCCCTCAAATCTCAGATACAAAGTCTACTCCTAGGGGAATCATCCAACAAGGCTTTGGTCAGTCTCACATTGAAAAAGAGAAACAGACAGAGAAAGAGAAAAAAGTGAGGGAGGAAGAAAAAGAAAAAGAAAGAGAGGGAACATAGGCGATGGTTTTGAGAAAGTCCAAAAACTACAGGTGGAACATGGGGATTGAAAGTCATTTATGTGTAAACACAAAGCACCCTGATCCTCACTTCCTAAAGACTAGATATGTTATATTTTACTTCCATCCCAGGATTCTCCAGTACTATTAAGAGGGTTGAGGATATCTAGGTTCTCTAGATATTAGAGAATTTAGAATTTGGTATTCCCCAAATATATGGGGACCTCTGAAGCCCAGATCCATTTAGCCATTTATAGACAAGTGAGATTTTTCAGAGAAATTATCCCTTCAAAAGCTATAATCACAAAAATATAATCTTGTTCCCCAAATACATGAAAGGCATAATCCTCCCTTTCCACTCCATACTTCCTCATATTCTGGAAAGGAAAACAGTAGTAGACTTAGAGTCTAGTCCCAAGTTCCAAGGACAAGGCCCAGCCTAACCCCAAACTTCAGTCCCAGATACTCCCACTTCTCTGAGATTCCCTTCCAGACAAGCAGCAACATCTCACCTAGAATTCTGGCTCCAACCATGGTTTTAAACTTTCAGCTCCAGTGGGGATTACCTCCAGCACCTTAAACAGAAAAGGACAAATGGAATAGAACAAAAACAAACAGCTCTAGATCCATTCTCTGAGCTGAGGTAAGAGAACTGAAAAAGGAAATCCTTCCCCTTTCTTCAGTTCATGGTCACTAAGTGTCTGTCATTTGTAGAATGTAGAAAGAGTGAGCAAGAAAGAGAGAATGTCCCATACTACAAGCAGCCAATTAAAGAAGGGTTACCTTGCCACCAATGGTACAGGAAGCATCAATTTCAGATGATCTGAGTGTGGCCAGAGAAGCCTTCTCAAATAGAGAATCACAGAATCTCAGAACTGAGAGATCCTTCCCGAGACCCTCCGATTCAGCCCATGTTTAAAGAACTCCCTTTATAACCTCATTGATGAGTAGACACCGAATCTCCACTTGTAGATTTACAAGGATGGACAACTCAATTTTCATTCTTGTATGCACTCAACAAGCTTTTATCCAGTGCCTACCTTTGACAAGCAAAGCATGAGGTATATATGCAGTCTAGATAAGACAAAGGTCGTTGCTTTCAGAAATTTATAGTCTAATAAGGAAAGAGTGGTAGAGAAAAGACACCAGCACCAGATAACTACAAAACATATGGTAGAAGGAGGCTTTCTGAAAAATCAGGTAGTTATAAAGAGAAGCCAATGTATACATAGCAAAAGAATGGGAAAAGCAAAGACAACCCAAAAATGGGAACATGTACATATCAATGAGGGGAAAGCATTAGGCCCTTATATTTCAGCTTCATTAGACCATTTGCCACTCTCAGTGACCACATTTTGTACTTTTCTACTTCATCATTCTGTTCCATCTGGACAGATGTTACATCCCCATCCTTTTCCTTCCATTCCTTTATACTCATCACTTCTTCACTTTTCTAAACCCTAGCCATACTTCCTCAATTCAATTATTACCTCCTCTGGAAGCCTTCCTTATTCCTTCAAGCCAGAAGTGCTTACTGTTTCCTTTCTAATCTAATTGAGAAGCAGTGTGGAAGTACTTTTCAAAGCACTGGTACTTAAAGCAGGAAAATTGCTGAGTTTAAGCCTTGATTCTGCCACTTACAGCTGCATGAAATTGGTCTGGTCTCTTTATTAATCTCTATATCTCCCCCATCTCAAAAACTTCTCATTTGATCTATCTATTCCTCCCAGCTATCATCTCTTTTCCTTTTTGCTGCTAACCTCCTAAAGAAGCTTATCTACAAAAGGGACTTCCATTTCCTCTCCTCTTTCCCTAATTCACTACATACTGGCTTCTGACCTCATCTTCAACTAAAACTAGCATCCAAAATTAGCATTCTCTTAATTCCAAATCTAATGGCCTTTTCTCCATCCTCATCCTTCTTGACCCCTCTAATTTTTGATACTGCCGATCACACGTCTTCAGTCTGAGTTTCTGTGACACAATCACTTATAGTTCCTATCTGATGGCCCCATCTCAGGCTTCTTTGTGGGTCTTCATCCAGGTCAAGACCACCAAACATGAGTATCCCACAGAGTTCTGTCCTGGGCCCACTTCTTCCTCTAGACTAATTTACTCTGTAATAGCATCAGTTCCCATACATTCAATTATTATTTTAATGCTGATTATTCTTTTTTTCCCTGAGGCAATTGGAGTTAAGTGACTTGCCCAGAGTCACACAGCTAGGAAGTGTTAAGTGTCTGAGGCCAGATTTGAACTCAGGTCCTCCTGACCAGGGCTGGTGCTCTATCCACTGTGCCACCTAGCTGCCCCTATGCTGATTATTCTTAAATGTACTTTTCCAGCCTCAAACCTCTGCTCATCTGCAGATATCTAATAGACACCTCAATCTAGATGTACCTTAGACATCTTAAATTTAATCAATATGTTCAAAACCCAAACTCATTTTCTTTCCCCTAAATCCCCTCCTCCCTTCTTTGTTACTATTCAGGGTACTATGCTCCCAGTCTCCCATATTCACCAGCTAGGCATCAACCTTATTTCATCACTGTCTCCCAGACGCAACCACATCCAATCATTTGCCAAGTTCTGTCAATTTCTACCTTCATGGCAACTCTGCTATTGTCCCTTTCTCTCCTCTGAATCTGCCATTTCCCCTGGTCTAGGTCTCCTATCAGGACTAATGCAACATCTTGATGGTTGCTCTGCCTGCCAAAAGGCTCTTCATAAGCCAGTCCACCTTCCCTCTGAAGTGACCTCCTTAAAATACAGGTCACATCATGTCACACACATCCTCATTCAAAAACTCCATTGACTACCTATCACCTCCACAATTAAATTTCAAAAATCCTCTATTTGACTTTTAAAACCCTTCATGATATTTTTCCTGCCCTTTCCAGTCTCTTTACACCTTATTTCTTGCATATCATCACTACCATATTTTCTATTAAAGCTTTTTATTTTCAGAACATATGAGTAATTTTTCTACATTGATCTTTGCAAAATTTTCTGTTCCAAATTTTTCCCTCTTTCCCCCAACATCCTCCCCTAGATGGCAAGTAGTCTAATACATGTTAAATATGTAAAAATATATGATAAATCCAATATGTGTATACATATCTATACAATTATCTTGCTGCACAAGAAAAATCAAATCTAGAAAGAGAAAAAAACAATCTAAGAAGGAAAACAAAATTCAAGCAAACATTCACAGAAAGCATTAAAATGCTATGTTGTAGTACACACTCAGTTCCCACAGGCCTCTCCCTGGAAATGACTTTCTTCATTGCTGAACAATAGGAACTAGTTTGAATCACCTCATTGTTGAAGAGAGCCATGTCCATCAGAATTGATCACCTTATAGTCTTCTTGTTGCTGTATATAATGATCTCCTTGTTCTGCTCATTTCACTTAGCATCAGTTCATGTAGTCTCTCCAGGTCTCTCTGAAATCATCTTGTTGGTGATTTCTTACAGAACAATAATATTCCATAACATTCATATACCATAATTTATTCAGCCATTGTCCAATTGATGGGCATCCATTCAGTTTCCAGTTTCTTGCCCCTACAGAAAGAGCTGCCACAAACATTTTTGCACATGTGAGTCCCTTTCCCTCCTTTAAGATCTCTTTGGGATATAGGCCCAGTAGAAACACTGCTGGGTCAAAGGGTATGTACAGTTTGATAACTTTTTGAGTTCCAAATTGCTCTCCAGAATGGTTGGATCCGTTCACAGTTCCACCAATAATGTATCAATGTCCCAGTTTTCCCACATCCCCTCCAACATTCATCATTATCTTTTCCTGTCATCTCAGTCAATCTGACAGGTGTGTAGTGCTATCTCAGAGTTGTCTTAATTTGCATTTCTCTGATCAATAGTGATTTGGAGCATCTTTTCATATGACTAGAAATAGTTTCAATTTCTTCATCTCAAAATTGTCTGGTCATATCCTTTGACCATTTATCAATTGGAGAATGGCTTGAATTCCTATAAATTTGAGTCAATTCTCTATATATTTTAGAAATGAGGCTTTTGTCAGAACCTTTGAATGTGTTTTCCCAGTTTATTGCTTCCCTTCTAATCTTGTCTGCATTTATTTTGTTTATACAAAAATTTTTAAACTTGATATAGTCAAAATGATCTATTTTGTGATCTCTAGTTTTTCTTTGGTCACAAATTCCTTTCTCCTCCACAGATCTGAGAGGTAAACCATCCTACATTCTTCTAATTTTTTATAATATCATTCTTTATGTCTAGATCATGAATCCATTTTGACCTTATCTTGGTATATGATGTTAGGTATGGGGTCAATGCCTAGTTTCTTCCATACTAGTTTCCAATTTTCCCAGAAGTTTTTGTTAAATATTGAGTTCTGATCCCAAAAGCTGGGATCTTTGGGTTTGTCAAACACTAGATTACTATAGTCATTGACTATTTTGTCCTGCACCACCATAGTTTTTGATTAAGTGTTGTTCCTCAGCAAGACTTTCCATCTCTTGATTCCAGAAACTTTAAGTGACTGTCCCTTATGCATGGAATGCTCTCTTCTCATTTCTACCTTCCAGTTTCCTTGGTTTCCTTCAAGTCCCTGGTAAAATTCTACCTTTTTGGGTTTTTTTCTTCTTCTCTTTCTAGATCTGATGTTTCTTGTGCAGTAAGATAACTGTATAGATATGTATACATGTATTGTATTTGTCATATAATTTATCCTATCTAGCATGTATTAGATTACCTGTCATCTAGGGGTGGGGGGGGGGGGGGAGGGAAAGGAAAAGCTTGGGGAAAAAAAAGTTTTTTTTGCAAAGGTCAATGTTGAAAGGTCACTCATATGTTTTGCAAATAAAAAGCTTTATACAAAAAAAATAAATAAATAAATAAAAATAAAATTCTACCTTTTATAGGAAGACTTTCCTAATCTATCTTAATTTCAATTTGTACTGAATATGATTTATTTGTACAGAATTGTGTGCTTTCTATTTCCCCCTTACATTCTGAGCTCCTTGAGATCTTTTTTTATCTTCTTTGTATCACTAGCAAAATAGTATGGTGCTTAATAGTAGATGCATAATAAATATTTATTGATTAACTAATGCAGTAAAAATAGGAGTGATAAGACACTACCTTCCTGGTAGACTCATCATGGGAAAAAAGCTGTAGAAATGTCAGCTGTTACTAATTCAGACCTCCACATGACTGGCCTCAGGCCCTCCTGCTCTTGCTTCTCTGTCCTAGGTTCCCAAATGTTGTGCTAGCCCTCTCTCTCTGTGGGTGGAAGGTCCCTTGCCTATCTATCTCTTTCCCTTCCCCATGTAAGCAGACACATTTATATTGTTTAAATATTGCTTCAAGTAAAGGTCTGCAGTCCACATATTAAAGGAAGAACTAATGAGGAAAGGGGTTTGGAAATAAAATACCAACAGAGACAACTATAAAACACATAGTAGACAGACACTTTCTGAAAAGACAGGTTGTCTATATCAGATTCATATTGAAACCAAGATTTTTCTTGTTTCCAGATAAATTCAAAGCAAAAAAAAATAAGCGATGCCATCTAGGGGTGAAGGGGAAAGAAAAGAGAAAAAAAAATTGGAATACAAGGTTTTGCAAGGGTGAATGTGGAAAACTATGCATATGTTTTGAAAATAAAAAGATTTTAAAAATAAAATAAAATTGTCTTACATATATTTAGAAAAATAAAATATCATTTAAAAGAAAAAATAAAAAGAAAGAAAAAAGTGAATTACCTAAAAAGTTTCCCTTTCTTGACTGAGAGATAGAAAGATACCCATGGGAATCATTCCTTTAAAGGATTTCTTAAAGGAAATCCTTAAAAACAAATTTGCATAAATCTAGATCATTAAATCAGAGTATCAAATCTGCTGTGGGTCTTGACTAAAGAAACTGTTGGGAGGGGAGGATCTTGGACAGAGGGTGAAGTTGGCATTCCTGGTAACCGGGAGGGAAATTACTGTGGAAATCCTTGTCCTTCCCCAATTCATTCACCCTCAGTTATCCACCTCCTTCCCACCCACACAAATGTACACATATAATAGATACAACCAAAAGTGGAGAATGACATCTATGTGCCTCCACATGGTTCCACGTACACCAAAAAAGGTAACCAATACTTTAATTCCATTCTTCCAAAGTCTCCAGAGGTTGCCCCCAAATATCAGATATAAAGTTTGCTCCTGGGGAAACCATCTAAGGTTTTGGGCAGGCTCCACAGGGAGAGACCAGCAGACAAAGAGAGAAAGACAGAGATACACACAGAGAGAGACAGAGACAGAGAAAAGAAAAAGAGGAAGAGAAAGATAGAAAAAGAAACTGGCAAACCATTTGAATAACTATGCCAAGAAAATCTCAAATGAGGTCACAAAGAGTCAAATACAATAGAAAAATGACTGAACAACAAAAATTTTAATTAAGGTTTTACATTTTTAGACAATACTATTGCACATTTAATAGACTACAGTATTATATAAATATAATACAGCATTATATTTATATACAGTATATATATATTTATATACAGTATTTATATATATTTATATACAGTATATAGTATATATATATATAAATATAATACAGTATTATATAAATATAACTTTTATAGGCACTGGGAAACCAAAAAATTTATGTGACTCACTTTATTGCAATATTCACTTTGTTATGGAGTGGAATTGCACCTGCATATGACTAAGGTATATCTACACTTTCTTTTCCTAAAAAGGGAATGTCTTTCCCTAGAAGGGCAGACAGTTGCTCTGTCCAAGTAGTTCCCTCTCCTACTGGACACCATCCCCCAAAACCCATTACTCTTTACATCCTGACTACTGTTGAGGTGTCTTTCACTCCCCACCTCAAGGTAGAGAGAATTTGAATACCTCAAAGTTTAAAAATTGATTCTGCAGCTGGACAGGATTCCACTGCACCTGATCCAAAGACAATGGCCTCACCAGAGATAACTGTCCCACAAACCGCTGCTGCAAAGACCACTGTCTCACAGACAACTGCAGCTTTCCCAAAAACAACTTCAGCTGCACAAAGGTCAACAGAATCTTTCCCTGAATATAAGTCTGTAGCTCTGTCCCAACTCATAGTTCCGTGTTCATTTGCATCTGGTGATGAGCATATACATATTCAGTCACACATGGTCTCTGGGGTAGAGGAGGGGAGCGGTACATTTGATTATTTCTGATACTTCATTAGCTTACGTCTGGGGCATATGTTGGAAGAAAGGCAGTAGGTTCACTCTGCTTGGAGTCAGAAGTTCTATTTTCCCATTCCATACATACTAGGTGAGTGATGTTGGAGAAATCATTTAATTTCTGTGAGCCTCAATTTCCTCATCTTGAAAAAATAAATTAGGGGTTGAATCAGACTCCGCAAGGATCATTTTCATAAAGGTTTTTGCACAACTTAAAAAGATTGTGCTTTAGTGGATCCTCAAGGAGGTGGGGTACAGGGGAGAAAGTTTGGGAATTTCTCATCCATGAATGTCCAGTTCTACTAATGTGGCACCAACTAAATTTGATTCAGGAATTTGGGGAGACATTCCAAAGAAAATTCTTGATTTTACTGGTGAGTATATTCAAAGATAGGCTCCAGAAGGAACTCCTACATGATCCCCTTCCCAGATCTGTAACCCTCATCATCATCCTCTAAAATGGACAGTCCATTCTCCAGATCTAAGCAAAAGGATGAACCTATTTTGGAGGGTGAGGATAGCTAAGCCTTTTCTTTTTTATAAAGCTTTTTATTTTCAAAACATATACATAGATAGTTTTAATATTCATCCTTGCAAAACCTTGAGTTCCATTTTTTTACTCCTTCCTTTCCCCCCCCCAATCCCTTTCCTAGATGGCAAGTAATCCAATATATGTTAAACATGTGAAATTCTTCTATACATATTTCCACAATTATCATGCTGCACAAGAAAAATCAGATCAAAAAGGAAAAAAATGAGAAAGAAAACAAAATGCAAGCAAACAACAAAAAAAGTAAAAATACTGTGTTGTGATCCACACTCAGTCCCCACAGCCCTCTCTCTGGGTGCAGATGGCTCTCTCCATCACAAGACCATTGGAATTGGCCTGAATCACCTTGATTTTAAAAAGAGCCACATTCATCAAAATTTATCATTGTATAATCTTCTTGTTATTGTGCGCAATGTTCCCTTGGTTCTACTCATTTTATTTAGCATCAATTCATGTCTCTCCAGGCCTTTCTGAAATCATCCTGCTGATTGTTTCTTGTAGAATAATAATATTCCATAACATTCACATGCCATAACATATTCAATCATTCTCCAATAGATGGGCATCCGCTCGTTTTACAGTTCCTTGCCACTAGAAAAAGGGCTGGCTAAACCTTTTCTTTCTGAAACAGTGCATAACATTGAACTTTCAGACATCCCCCATCTTCTGCTTTTCCACCCCATAATTCTGTTCCATCTAGACCTAACTCATCCCTATCCCTCATCTCCCATTCCTCTATACTCATCAATTCTTCACCCTTCTAAATCCTAGCCATTCTCCCAGCTCTAATTCAATTATTAACTCCTCCAGAAGCTTCCCTATTCCTTCCAACAACAAAAAAAATATTTCTTTATTCCTTTGTAATCTTATTGAGAGACAGTGTGGAACTACTTGTCAGTACATTGGGACTAGGAAGGGGAAAAGTCCTAAATTTAAGCTCTGATTCTGCTACTTATAAATGCATGAAATTGGGCATCTGTTTTCCTCATCCTCAAAAACTTCTCATATGATCCACCCATCCCTCCTAATAATCATCTCTTTTCCTTTTTGCTGCTAAGCTCATTAAGAAGATTGTCTACAAGAAAGGCTTCCATTTTCACCGATTTCTTCCTAATTCACTACAATCTGGTTTCTGATCTCATTATTCAGTTGAAACGGCTCTATCCAAAATCATTAATGATTCTGACTCTTCTTGACCATTCTGTAACCTTTGACACTGCCAATCACTGTCTTTTCCTTGAAATTCTCTTCAATTTGGGTTACTATGAAATAATCAATTCTGGTATTTACCTTAACTATCTGATGACTCATTCTCAGGCTTCTTTGCTGCATCTTCATCCAGGTGATGAGCACCAATCATGAGTATCCCACAGACTTCTGTCCTGGGCTCACTTCTTTCTCTAGATTATGTCACTCTGTAATAGCATCAGCTCCATAGATTCAATTATTATCTCTATGCTAATTATTCTTAAATGTACTTTTCCAGCCCCAAACTGCTGTTCATCTGCAACTATCTATTAGATATCTCAAAATAGTTGTGCCTTAAACATTTTAAGTTCAATATGTTTAAAACCCAAACTTATTTTCTTTCCCCCAAATCCCCTCCTCCTTTCCTTGTTACTGTTAAGGGTACTACTATACTCCCAATTCACCCATATTCACCACCTAGGCATCAACCTTAACTCATCATTGTCTCCCAGCCACAACCACATCCAATCTTTGGCCAAGTTCTGTCAGTTCTACCTTCATAACATCTCTGCTATTGCCCCTTTCTCTCCTCTCAATCTGCCACTGGGGCAGGTCTCCTATCAGGACTAAGGCAGCATCCTAATAGCTGCTCTGTCTGTCAAAGGGCTCTTCTCACATCATTCCACTCTCCACTCTGAAATGACCTTCTTAGAGCACAGGTCAGATCATATTGCACATCCTCATTCAAAAACTCCATTGAATCCCTATCACCTCGAGGATTAATTTAAAAAATCCTGTTTGATTTTTAAAGCTCTTCACAATCTGCTTTTCCTGATCTTTCCCATCTGTTTATACTTTACTTCATGGCCCCCTTGATCAAGTGTTGTTCCTCAACAAGATTGTCCCTTTTGATAACAAATACTTTGAGTGACTGTCCCCCATGCATAGAATGCTCTCTCTTCTCATCTCTACCTTCTTGTTTCCTTGGACTCTTCCAAGTCTCAGGTAAAACTCTATTTTTATAAAAAGACCTTCACAATTACTCTTAATTTCAATTTGTTCTGTGTATTTGTACAGAATTGTGTGCATTCTATCTACCCTGTTTTACTGTGAGTTCCTTGAGATCAGGAGCTATCTTTTACCTTCTTTGCATCCCCAGCAAATCAGCAAAGTTCCTGGCACATAGTAAGTGTTTAATAAATGTTGATTGATTAACTGACCCTGTAAAAACAGGACTAATATCTTTCTGGTAGAGTCCTTGTGGAGAAAGTGTCATAGAAATGTGAGCTATTACTATTATTGAGGGATTAGCACATAATACCTATTATTTCAATAACATATTCAAATCCTATTTCCTCTTGAAAGATAAGGTTCTGAGTGGTAAAACATAACAGTGTTTTGCACATAACAGGTATTAAATGAATGAATGATGTGGGGTCTAGAAGAGCAAGGAATACAGGTTCTCTACCACATAATAGCTATCTCTCCTGCAAACAGGATAGTTGATTCCCTAAAATAATTCAATCCAAACTACTCCCTCTTTATTATAGAAGGTTCCTCCAAAACAAGGTCCCATACAGGAACCAGGAACAAATCCCTCTGCCTTTGGTAATTACTTTTTCCGTGATGAACTATGTGATCCTGAATATTTATGAGATCAGCATGAGCAATAGACGTTCTTCCCTTCTCTGGGCCTGATATGTAAAAACAAAGGGTGCATCCCACCATCTTTAAGGTCTCTTAAAGCTCTAGGGTCATGTGATTCTATGAATCCTCCCAAGTCTGTTTAAAACTCACCCAAAAAAAAAAACCCCAAGATCATTACTTTACAATAATACAACCTTTCTGACCAAAACTGTTGTCTCCAAGCTAAACCTTCTTGCTTTACCTATCACTCTTGACACTGGAAGGCTTTGAACTTTTTCCAAAACTTAAATCCATCTTCAGAGGAAATACTTTTAGTGTGTTCAGAGGAAATAGTCATAACATCACTGGATTGAATTCCAAAGATTCAAAGAAGCCACAAGAATCAGTATAACCCCTTAGTTTTATCAAGAAGGAATCTAAGGATAAGAGAGAATATATAACTTGTCCAAGTCATAGAACTAATAATGGCAAAACCAGAATTCAAACCAAGGTTCCCTGATACAAAATCTGAGAGAATTTCCCCTCCATCCCAAGTCCTGGGTATGTGTCCTTCCCCCCATTCCCCAGTAGCCAATTCTGTATCCTCTTTGAGGTTTCTTGAGAAAGCAGAACAGTGGCTGGGATACCATCCATCCTCCTGCATGACACCTCGTTGATCCAGGTCAAACACATGGGGGCATCTTCTCTTCTTATAATCCCCACAAGAGATCCTATCTCAACTCATCACTAAATATTCTGTCACCCTCCCTTATACATTCCTACATAGTTCTTTCCTTTTGGGAAAATTGATAACAAACCTCAATGAATGAATTATTAAGAGCTAAAGAACTAGCAGTGTCACTTATTACTAAGGTCAATCACTCACATCTATCTAGAATTTTAAATTTTATAATGAAAAGATTTACAAAATATTCACAACAACATAAAAAATACTCCAAATCACTAATAATAACAAATAAAAATAACCCTGAGATTTCCCCTCATACCCTGAAAACTGATAAAGATGACTAAAATGGCAATATTCCATGTTGGAGGGATTATAGACTAATAGGCATCTTCGTACATTATTGGTGGAGCTATGAAATTGTATAACCATTTTGGAAAGTAATTTGTAATTATTCAAATAAAGTGACTCAGTTGTCTATAAGCTTTGAGCCAGACTCCATTTCTTGGCTTATACCATAAGGATGCTATTGATAAGAAGGGATAAATAAAACAATATACATCAAAATATTTATAGAAGAATATTTTGTGATACCATAGAATTAGGAACAAAACAGAACCCTAATGATTGATTAAAAGAATTGTGAAACATGAATACAATTGAACATTTTTCTGCTATAAGAAATAATATATGCCTAGAATAGGGAGAAGAGAAGCGCTATATAAACTGACGCAACATGAAGCAAATCATGCCCATTTAAAAAAAAAACAAACCAACATGCATAATAACAATGTAAATGAAAAAAAACATCAAATACCAAATAAATTGAAAGTTAATATAACAAAATGGCAAATATCAAGCATCACTCTAATTTAATGATATAATAAGTAACAGCTCTAACTCACCTTTCATGAAGATAGGAGATCCACTGGTGTTATACATTGTATATGTTTTCCGACTTTTTCAATAGACCTATCACTGATAATGATTTTTTTCCTCTTTAAAAAAAAAAAAAAACAACTTGTTATATAGGATGTTATACAGGATAGGCTCTGTAAGAGAACAATAGTGGAGATAATTGTGATAATGAATGTAGCAGAAAATATCCATTAAAAGATTAAAATTTTTTAAAAAAGAAAAAAGTTTTACAAAACTATATTCCTCACAAGAACTCTATGAGGTAGCTAATACATAAGATGGTGTTCAAATTCCATAAGTAAGTAAACTGAGCCACTGGTGATCCCCATTATAACCCTTTGTAGACATCTGGAAATTCAGAGATGAAGATGGGAAGAAAGGAGGGTGTCGTAGGAAGACCTGGCATATGGCTGTCTAGGCCCTGGAGCCCTGAAGATCAGCATCCTCATAGAAGAAAAAACCAATATGTGCAAATAGCAATGACACAAATGTTATTTATTTTCTAACATTTATCTTGTGTTGGCAGGACTTGTGTTGGTTTGAGATCCAAAACTAGGTCAGTCTTTCACATAGATGAAAACATAATGGTTCCAGGTAGTAGCCTCTCTATCACATATTTTTTTTACTTCCTTTCTTCCCTCTTCACCCATCTCTTCCAATATTCTTTTAATATTCCAAACCCTACTGTGGAAGAAGAAAACAAGATCAAGAAACTTCCATCCTCCTGAAGTTTTAAAGACTCACCTTATACCACTTCCAAAATTCATCTAGTTTTTTTTTTAAGTAACTCAGTGGAAGGGACAATTACTAATAGTAAATTCATCACTAATGGTAGAACTTTAGGTGCTGTTCCACCTGGTTCGAATCAAGTCATGTCCCCTAGCATTTATTAGGCACCTACTATATGCCAGGTAGTGTGCTAAAAATGAGGACACAAAGAAATTGGGGGAAAAAAGTCTCTAATTTTAAGGAGCTCACAGTCTAATGGAGAAGATAACATCGATGCCACTATGTACAAACAAGATATATTCAGGAAAAATTTTAGTAGTCTCCAAGGGAAGACTAAGGAAAGATTAAGAAGGAAAAAAGGAAGATTAAGGAAACTTGCAAAAAGTTTCTTGCAGAAGGTTGGAATTTCCCTGAGACTTGAAGTAAGTCATGAAATTCAGGGACATAGATGAAGAGGAAGAGTTTTCCAGCATGGAGAAAAGTCAATGAAATTGTCCAGAGTCAGGAGATGAAGTGTAGTGTCTGGGAATTAATAAGGAAGTCAGTATCACTGGATCACACAATACATGGAAGGTAGTGAGATATAAACAGACTAGAAAGGTAGGGAAGGGCCAAATGGAAGAGCTTTATAAACAAAGCAGAGGAATTGATATCTGGAAAGAACAAAGGGCCATTGGAGCTTATGGAATGGAAGAGGGGGATGAATTTGTTAGACGTGCAGTAGGAAGTTCAGTTTTGAGTGGAGGATGGACTGGAAGGGGAAGAGATGAAGCAGGGAGGCCAACTAGCAAATACTACAGTGTGAAATAATTAAAGTATGGACCAGGAGGGTAGCAGTGAAAGAAGAGAGAAGTATAAAGAGATGTTATAAAGGTAGAAATGGTAGAATTTGACAATAAATTTATATTGGGGGAAGGAGGGAGGGAGGGAAGGAAAGACAGTACGAAGTCAAGGAGGACACCTAATTAACAAGTCCAAATCATTGGGAAGATGAGGGTACCCTTAGTAATAATAGGGAAATTAGGAAAAGAAGATAATAAGGAATAGGGAGTGAAGATGTGAGTTTAGTTTTGCAGATTTTGAGTTTATGATATCTAGAAGACAATCAGTTTGAGAATTCTATTGGGCACTTGATGATGAAAGATTGGAAATCAGGAGGGAGGTTAGACTTCCTTAATAGATCTAAGAGTCAAATGAGATCAAGTAAGATATTACAAAAGGGAAAAAAAGAGAAGAGAGCCCGAACCAGAGCTTAACAGGAACCCCTCAAAGACAGTGAGTGTAATACTGATGAAGACTCAGTAAAGCAGATAGAGAAGGAATGGCCAGAGAGGATGAATAAAAATAAGAGCATTAAGAAGAGAGAGATCAATAGAGTCAGTGCCAAATAGAGGAATTTTGGAGGGCCTCTCATCTCTGGCCTCCTCTGCTTTGGGATAAAGTAGTTATAAAATGAATTGAAGAACAAATTTTAAGTGAGGAAGTTAAGGTAGAACTTCTAATTCTCAGTAGCTCAGACTCAGTAGCAGTAAGCCTCAGCACTAAAAGACAGAGGATAACTCCCCATTCCAAAAGTTGAAGACTGGGGACATGATTGAGAACTCAGCAGTGAAGACTCCCACATAGACCATAAGAAACTCAGACCTCATCTCTACTGCACAGTTTGTAACGATGCCATATACCGAGGTACGACCTTGGCTTCACAAATTAGGAACAGGACAGGGTTCTGGGAATGACAGAAGGGCCAGGCTCTGAACTCCAGGCCTCTGGAGAAAGTGCTCTGCTTAGCATTAAGTTCTGCTTAAAGTCATTGCTCTCTGCACAAACACACATACACACACACACACACACACACACACACAAAGAGAGAGAGAGAGAGAGAGAGAGAAAGAGAGAGAGAGAGAGAAACTGAGTGACAGAGAGAAGTGTTCTCTTCTGTTCATTTTTATTTTAGCTATACAGGTTATAGAACATTCCAATTAACACATACTTTGACCAAAACATGAGGAAATTGAAGCTCAAATGTTATAAAACAAGCACTAATAACAGTGATAGGAACCCAGGGAAGAGTGACTAGGGACAGTGCAGTATCTCTAGACCTAGTTGAGGTAGTCACTGACAGACCGAAATCTTGCATCCTTCTTTTCTGTTAACAAACAGGGCTACATTACTAATGAGCATCCCTCAATAAACTGACTCAGAGCTATTTATACTGATGAATAAACTAGGCAAAGTCATCTACACTCCTTTTATCTGATCAACAGTATAAATGAGTATTCAGTGTTTTAGGTACAGTCTGTGATACAAGAATAGAACTAAAAAAAAACAAAAACATATGGTAACTGACCATATTTTCATAGCCCCCATTCCCTTTTAGAACATTTTACACCATCACTTGTTCATCCTGCTCTCACAACTACATTGGGGAAGGGGGAAATAAGTGGGTTATTTCTAAGGCAATTCTAAGCCCATTGAGGTAAAGTAATGTGCCAGAACCCAAAGTCATAGCTGAAACCAGGATCAAAACCCAAAGTTCTAAGGCATCTTGTGATTTCCAACATGGTACACTGGTTCATGAAAACCAGGAAGAAAAATACATTGACAAAGACTGATCAACTGCCCTGTCCCCCATCTATTACTTATGCTGACTTCTAGGGTTGACAGTTTTTTAGTCTCTCATTTTCTCAGTGCAGCTCAATTTGAAATTTATTTCCTTTATTTAGGAGGACAGATTTGTTAAAAAAAAATATTTGGAGGAGGGGCGGAGCCAAGATGGCGGAGTGAAAAGGTGACTTTCTGCCTCTCCTCCGATCTTCTCTCAAATCAACAATAAAATAAGCCTCTGAACTGATCTTCAAGTCAACGAACTCAGAAATATTTGGGCACAGCTCTCTGGATAACTTCATATCAGGTCAGTCGGACTCGGACAGAGAGATAAATAGACGACAACTGTGCAGGCCGGAAGTGAGGGTGGGACTCAGCTCAGCTCATCGTGGAAGAAATTCCAAACTCCAAACTCCAAATTCCAAACACCTGGAGTTTATTTGAGGCACTCGGGATACTCTGCCCTGATTGGGGGCAGGTGTTCTGGCAGACTTGCCTTGTTTGAGGAGTAATTCGGACTTAGTCCTAGGCCCCACCGGCCCAGCACCTTAAGTCAACTCGCCGAAGTGCCCCAGGGCAAAGCCTTTTGCAGCCGCCGCTTTTTTTTTTTCCCTGCCTTAAAGAGATATCCACACTGTCTAAAAAAAAAAATATGATGAAGAAGCAAAAGAGAGCTCTCACCATAGACAGCTTTTATCAAGGCAAAGAAACGACCTCAGATACAGAGGTTTCTTTGGACAAAAATCCAGAGAACATCAGCCAGGACCATCACTGGTCCCCTTTTCAAAAGGCCTTTCTGGAAGACTGCATAAAGAACCTCAAAAGAGAGCTGGAGGATAAATGGGAAAATAAACTGAAATCAGTGCAAAAAGGATATGATACCCTGCAAAAGAGATATGAAAAAGACACCAATTTATTAAAAAATAAAATTAGTGAAGTGGAAAAAGAGTGCAATGAACAAATTGGCCAGTTACAAAAGGAGCTTAAAAAGGTAACTGAAGAAAACAACACTTTAAAAATAAGAATTGAACAACTGCAAGTGAATGACTCACTAAGACTTGAAGAATCAGTCAAACAAAAACAAAAAAATGAAAAATTAGAAGAAAATATGAAATATCTCCTAGGAAAAACAACTGACTTGGAAAATAGATCTAGGAGAGACAATCTAAGGATTATTGGACTTCCTGAAAGCCATGATGAAAAAAAGAATCTAAACACTATCTTCCAGGAAATCCTGAAAGAAAACTGCCCTGAGATTGTAGAATCAAAGGGCAAAATCACCATTGAAAGAATTCACCGATCACCTCCTGAAAGAGACCCCAAAATTAAGACCCCAAGGAATATCGTGGCTAAATTTCAGGACTATAGCACCAAGGAACAGATTCTGCTAGCAGCTAGAAAGAAACAATTCAAATACCGAGGTTCAATAATTAGAATCACACAGGATTTGTCAGCTTCCACACTGAAGGTTCGAAGGGCATGGAACCAGATATTCCGAAGGGCAAAGGAACTTGGATTACAGCCAAGAATAACCTATCCAGCTAGAATGAGCATTATCCTCCAGGGAAGAAGATGGTCATTCAATGATATAGGTGAATTTCACCTATTTCTAATGAAAAGAACGGATCTGAACAAAAAATTCGACATCCAAACACAGAACTCAAGAGATGCATAAAAAGGTAAAAAGGAAAAGTCTCCTGAGAACTTTATTTTTACTAGGGAGATACTCAAAGTTTGAGGGTATAATTAACTAGATATTACTTTGATAATATGAAAAAGAGAACTGGAGGGGAAAATGTTGTCATACTGGGGAAAAGAGGGAAAAAGTGGTAAAATAAGATCTAAAAAAAAAGGAGGTAAAAACAAGGTAAAATCACTTGAAGAGGCAAAGAAAACCTAATATAATTGAGAGAAAGAGGGGAGGGAGATGAGCATTGTGTAAATCTTACTCTCAT